>JAGDQP010017494.1:0-38416 GCA_022664845.1 Lepisma saccharinum | reverse complement strand
CTGAACATTTTCACCAATTTTCAGCTTGTTATTATAAAATTCCGGGTTAGGGCCGTATTTGGTCTAATTGCACCAGACTATTATTATTTCATTAACAAGTCACTAAAATATAGCTGGAATTGCGGATACGCCTGTGAGCCAGTGTTGTCAGATGGAGGGAAATTTTCCGGAAAACGGGAAAATCTGGGCCACAGGAAAGGAAAAAAAGAAATTTGAAATAGGAAAAAAATTTGTTGAATCTTTTTGTTTTAATTTCCAGTAATTTTTCAAGCATTCAGGAATTTTTTTACAAAAAAAAAAAAATCAGGAAAATGTTCAGTATTTTGAGGAAAATATTGTAACGGAAACCTGACAACACTGCGTCTGACCTTTCAAGAAGTTCTAACACCAAATATCCATATCTCAAAAGCCTCTAATTATCATTTATTGAAAATTATCTTATTTCATATTTTGTAATAAACTTACTTTTGCACTCAAGTTAAGTGTTAACTTAGACGCAAATCATTGACTACAAAATTGAGCTGAGCGAGTTCACTTTTATAGTACGAAAAGGGATTATTTCGCCCGAGGTAAGAATGTCGTCGCAGACACAAATTAATTTCAGAGATAGTAGTTTACATCTTAGTAAATAGGGGAGGTTTAAGGGCAAAGGAAAATAGTAAGTCGAAGAAATTGCCGACGTTGAAATACATTTTCGAGGATGATGCCTTACGTTTCCTTAAGTTACTGTGTATTGACTACCTGAACTACAAATCGTTTATTTCACCTCGATATCCTTATTAGAATACGAAATATTGAAATTTAATTATTTCCCAAGATGGCGGACTATACTTTGTGACGTCACATTTTTTTTTCATTTTGATTGTAGCCTCTTTTTCTCGGATGCAAACCTGAATCAGATATCGTTTATTCCGTCTTGATACAACAATTAGATTCCGAAAGATCACATTTCTATTTTCCATATTCAAATCTGTTTGATGGACAAGTGGTGCAAGTCGTAATTCTCTTGTTAACCGCATAGATAGGAGCACTTACTTAACGAGCAAAAGGAATTCTTGTTTCGTTAGGAGCAATAGTGGTGTAAGTCTGATGTACACCACTTTTCGCGCTATTACTGTGGCCATTGTCTGTTGTTATCTTGAGAGGATTGCTTGATTGCAACGGTAAACAAACCACTAATGATGGATGATGTTGTGAGTGATAATATGAGTGAGTCTAATTAATTCATGCCTGTTCAGGATCTGATGATTGAATACCATCAGGCTCGGAGCATGCAGAAAGTAATGGTAAGTTTTTTCTATTGTTCTTAAAAGTAAAACCCAACCTCTGGCAAATTCATATTGTAGATTTAGTCCTTGCCTATAGGCGGAAACATAGAATTTGTAGAACTGTGGAAATTCGGTGTTAAATACAATACACTAGAAAAATTGAAATTTCATAGCTCGTAAAACATTCGAATTCAAAATGTAAAGTTTATTTTTACTCGTTCTGACGAGGATAAAATGAACGTATTTCATGTCAGAATATAATAGCTGCTTGACGAATCATTTTGCTTTGTTATGATAATTTTAGTAATGACTGACCATAGCTTTTCCGGTCCTAAAAGCAGATTTTAAGAGTGTGAACAACCTCCTAAAACAATTACTAAAAGAGAGGTCAATAAAGACAATCAACCAGCTTCATGGTTCAGAATACAGTGGATTCACTCCACAAAAGATGCACTATTTACTTTATGAGTTTGAATTATTTTTAAGGCCCTTAGGCAACTTTGGCTCAGGCCGGATAGATGATGATTGGGTGAATTGGTGGAATGAAGAAAGTGGGAGGAAACGGGAGAACCTCGAGAAAACCCACGCACACGGTGTTTGTACACCACAAAGTCCACATGGTATGAGCTGGGATCGATGCTACGACCCCTAGGACCCGAGGTGAGCGCTCTACCGATTGAGCCACCGCGGCCCTTCTTTTATTTTTGTATTACAAAAACTTCTAAATGAACACCTGCCTTTCTCAGCTTTTGCCAAGTAACAAGAAAGGAAGACCGACATGATTAAATAAAATGTGGAGCAAGCAGTGATTCTGCCAGTGGTGTCACTCCCCTAAATCCTTGAGAACACCCCCCAACTTGAATATTTTTTTGTGGTCAAAAATCGATAGAAACCGTGCAAAACTCTACACCTATACCCTCCCAATTTCGACTTGAAATCCCCCAAACTGAAAATCCTCGCAGAATCCCTGAGAGCAAGATTGCTTATACAACGGACCTAGGCCAGTTAGATCAATGCAGAAACGAGACATGTGCGACTTGCTACCTTAAACTCCACCTGTGCAGCACGCCTATTTCAGAAATCTTAAGATATTCACTCATGAAACCGTTAATGACGGTTTCCTCGAATCCCTTAATGACGGTTTCCTCTGTTAACCTCTGACTAACAATGAGAATGACGTGAATGAGTGGACAGTTGATAAAATTTCATGATCAACAATATTTCACTATTTTTGTGTTAAATAGAGAATAAAACATTTGAAAACATGTAAGCGTTGTTTTTCATATCTTTACGAATCTCTTACAGCTTGGAAAGCAAAGATGTGTAAGCCAATTCAACTCCTTAAAATTACCCCTAAAATATGTTTTTATCCATACACATTTACCAGAAGTTAAATAAATAGATATTACAGTGGAATTCGAGCACAACATACACCGATCCTTCTATTCTGGATTTTATTATAGCGTTTTTACTTAAACCTTTTGTTTCTCAAATTGACTTCAAGCTGACTTACACCACTTTTCGTTTCACCGCCTCATGTGTGTGTGTGTGTGTGTGTGCGTCACTGTCACAGATATGGGAGAAATCTACAGATGAGTCATGAAGAGAAGCAAGTAATACTCATTTATTTATTTATTACATACGCTTACATTCATTAGACTACACTTTACTATTTTCTTTAGTTAACATAAAATTAATTTATATGAGAGTGTAATTTTACTAAACATAATTTTCTGGTTAGTTAGTGATTCAACGCAATGGATGTGCTTTTAATGCTGAATCAACACAATATTAGTACTATCATAGTGTTTAATCACCGAAATGACCCAACAAACGCTGTTAACAACAACAAAAAACTGGTTGTCTCCTCGCGACACCTATAAGTGTTTAATTAACACAGTCAATTTTTGTAGTGTATCAATTTCGCCATTTACGGAAAGGTGATAATTCCCAGGCACCTATAGATACTTCCCCGAAACCTTATTTCCTTCCTATACAGTAAAAAATTGTTAGTGTTTATTGCCACCCCAAAAGGTGTAATAGAATGCCTCTACCTCTACACCAATTCTAGTGTTGGATAACACATTTAGGGGTATCCGGAACACCGTGTCTGGTGTTGACAAACACCTTTACCGGTTAAAAACACCGTTACCGTTGTTAAATTGCACTGTTAGGTGAAGGCGTTCGTTAACACTTCTAGCTGTGCACCTTATCACTGGTAAAGGTGTTGCTCAACACTGGTAACAGTGTTTCTGAGCACCAGTAGAGGTGTTTGTCAACACCAGACAGTGTTTCCAGACACTCCGCCTGTTGTTATACCCAACACTGGAATTGGTGTACAGGTAGAAGTGTTCCAACTTCTTTCGGGGTGGCAATAAACACCAATAATTTTTGTGCAGTGTACTTTCTAGGGGAGAACTTGCTAATAGTTTGCTGAACGATATAAAATAATTTCAAACATAGAATAAAATTCAAAGCGTCATAAATTTCAAATTAATTTAATGGTATCTGAACTCAGAACACAGTACAAAATTTTAGAAAATGGGTTGGGTAATTTTTAAGAATATCTATCAAATGAAGTAATCCATAATTTGAACATATTTATTATTGATGAGAAATTTGAAGTCCTGGACTACGCCTGTTTAAATTAGTGACCTTCAAATATCTGGGCTAAAAGAATTAGCTTCAAAATTAAATAGTTCATTTCGTTAATGTTAATGTTCGATGAGTCGGTTTTCAAAATTTCAGTGTTTCTTGATTTGTTCGGTATTTTTAAAAATTAAAAATTAAAATCATTTTTAAAAGATTGGCTCGCTGGTGCGTTTTAAGCTTTGCATATAAATGCGTGTGTGAAAGCGAGCGAGTGAGTGAGAGAGAGAGAGGGAGAGAGAGACATTTCTTTTTACTGACTTTTTAGAAGGAACTGTTTCAACTTCATAAAACAGAGTACGTTCACAAGAAATAAGACTTACATAATAGTACAATAATAGCATTCGTGTTTTCACTTTCGATGTTTTTACAGAGTTTGTTTAGTGGGTATAAATTGGCGTATTTGTGATTACATACATTGAAATAATTATGGTTGAGGAAATGTAACGGGAGAATCCTAAACAGCTTCTTATGGAATGCATGCAGTGAAAAGCAGAAAAACATATATCAAATATATGAAAATAGAATAGTATTTGGTATAAAATCTGAAATCCAGGAGGGGGAGCAAGTGCCGTCTTGGCCCTCTCTGCCAACGCCCTTGTTCCACTGTTACTTTCATATATTTCTATATATTTTAAAAGTATATTTAAATAATATTTTTAATATGGACTCCTTTATCCTAAAATAAATACTAGCCTGCAACGATCTTGAGTTTGACTGGTTACTGAACACTTTAGGATTTGGGTCGCAAAACATTAGCCTGAGAAACAGTATCCAAAAAACCTAGATAACTCAAAAAAAATAATTAAAGACTTTTAAAGATATACTTTTCTTAAAGAATTCGCACTAAAAAGTAAAATATAATTTCGTTTATGCATGGCTAAAAAGAAAAGTATGTAGGGGGTGCCAATTCAAGAATTTATAAAGTGGCTGTATATGAGCGCGCCGCATGCTTTTCTTTTCAGTCATGCATAAACAAAGTTATTTTTTTTATTTTTTTGTACGATTTGTTTAAGAAAAGTATATATTTAAAAAGCTTCTTTTTTTTAATTAAAAAATATTTCTAATAGATAACTGATATTATAAATACAAAGATATCACTTTTATTTGTGCCTTCTTGAGACATGATTTTAAGTAATGGATTAGGTGAACTAAAGACTTTCCTTCACTGAATAAATTACCAAAGTGTACACAACTGCGACCTCAGGGTGGTTGAGAGGTATGCACGCTCGCTTTGTCACGGGTTCAATTTCCGTCGGGGTCTATGGAACGGAGTGGTTCGAAGCCCACTTTACCAAAAAAAGTATAGCACCCGTCCTTAGAAGCTCACCAGCTTGTTTAGGACCTTAATAACAATTCTCTCTAGAAAACAGCATGCACTAATAAACTTACACCTTAAACAAACATATGAAAACAGTTATTTTTGGTCCGTTAGTTGGTTCAAGAAATAGAACAGTTCATTTGATAGGTCTGCTGATAACCGCTTGAGCCAACCAATTAAAATGTTAAAACAATCGGTTCGAGCAAACCAATGCTTGATAAACTGAACACAACTACTGACTTACAATAAAAAAATAATAGCGTATAATAATTCACCTCCCTAAGAAAGGGTGAACCCTTAGAAACAGCAACGAAATAAAAAGTTGGAAGACAACACATTGCTGTTCTTTGTACAATAATGGACAAAATAAATGCTATTTAAATATGTAAAAGATATCTAAATTTTATATATTGATACTGAAAGCCTATTAATTCAAAATGGAAAAAGACAATGTGTGTCGGTGTGTATTTCTGTGTGGAAGAGAGAGAGAGAGAGAGAGAAAGAAAACCTGATTACTGCAGTTCCCAAAGCAATTATTCACCTTGCGATAAGGAAGATTTTATCCTATTGCCGCTGCATTCGTTAAAAGATATGGAATGAAACATGTAGATTTCTTGGTCAGTAGGTTTCACCTTTCCACATTTTACATAAAAAAACATTTTCAAAGCCTAATTTCCCTTTTTGTGACATCTTTAAAATCCTATCCGTTCCCTGTATAGCTAATCCTTACTTCTTTATCTTTAGTTCGGTTTCCAGAAAGCCAAAATGCAGTTTTATTATGTTGAAGCTGGGAGGTGATTGTCGATTGAAGATCATTTTGAACGCTTGGTCCAGAAAGTCGTTAAAAAAAGAAGTGTCCCAAAAATAGCCGAATCGATTCTAGAAGAGTAGCGAATACCGAATGGCAGTAGCTCAGTTAGTAGAGCGCTGACTTAATAATCAGAAGGACTTGGGAAAGATCTTAGCGACTGCTAATTGTTCAGATATATTTCCTCAGTCACACCAAGCAAATGCCGAGATGCTACCTTCACGCTATGTCCTGTCCGAATTTCTTACCACATCAAGTCCCCCCACCGTATCCCGGCCTGAGTCAAAATTGTCAAAAACCCATAAATAAAATAAATTAAAATTAGTATGAATGGTTAATAGCAATAATCGGATAGTACGAATTGTTACTAGCAACAATTGGATAGTTCAAAAATTCATACCTAAAAGACGACCAATTTGTTTCCTAAACTGTGACTGTTAGCTGCTGACATAGTACGCTACTACAAAGGTTGATGTTAGATCGTTGAAATTAGTGTTTGAAACTCTTGTGTTCTGATAAAACTGGATTGTTTTGGATCGTTATTGCTACAAAAAATGTATCATAAAGATTGCTCGAAGGAGAATACAGTTCTCGTAACGATTACCATTGCTTTCTCTTTTATTATCCAAGATAAACAGTATCTTGCATTCAAGACAGGGGTGAAGTTAATTTCTATGTGTAACAAGCGTACATGTCCAAAATCAAATTATTTATTTCTAACAAATCAATCACAAGATAAAAGCTAAACCTTTTTTTTTTTTGTCTAAGCTGGTACGTATAGAAGCTACTACATAAAATATTTTAAGTTAAATAAAGATAATATTTTGTTTACGTTTCAGATACATTCACATGTCAGACAAGTCCTTTACGTTTTCTGAGAAATCAACATTCTGTACATATCCTGTTTTAGCCACCAATACTTCAATTTATAAATAGATAATTTGGTTTCAGGAACAACAGGGTGGTAGCTACTTAGATATAAGATCAGTGATTTTATTTCCAAACCGTCCTGTTTTTATTTTAAACTAAATTAGAGTGTTGATATCTCATTTCCAAGAAAATTGTTTCTCGTTGCACAGATAAGGGCTTTTTCTTTCTCAATTTTAAGCAACCTTTTTTTTACTGTGTACGTTACGGGTGATGATAACACAATGATAACAAATCTTCCTTAAATAGGGAACAGAAGGAAATAGAAGACAACACTCTAATCTGGGTTCTGTTACGGCACTCGTCAGAATTTGAATTTTATTTAAGGTCTTTAGGCAATTCTGGCTCAGGCCAAATGGATGATGATAGGAGAATTGGTGGAATGAAGAAAATGGGAGGAAAAGGGAGACTCCCCGAGCCCACATGGGAGGAGCCGAGATAGAACCGTGGACCCCCACACCACTGAGCCACCACCGCCGGCATTTATGAGGTAAAACAGTAGGAAATTTCAGTGAGAATTGTTGGTAAGACTACGCGTTGATCCTACACTGCCTACGTAGTAATGATTCATAGTGGATTACGTTTGTTACTTGCTCACGAGACTGTGTGGAAATAAAATCAATTTTTACTATATTCATATAGGCCTATATTAAGACAATTATATTATAACTTAAATTACGAAAAGATAATGATAACACACAAAATAAGTGACTAAAAGATGGCATTCACATCTATTTATTGATGAGATCAAGTTTTTTTTACAAATTAATTGAAGATAGATGATCATGGAGGTTCTTTTAGATATTTAATAAACTAATTAACAAGTCGTACGTTGCACATACCTACCAATTAATTAATTATTGTTCATATTTATAACGTAACGTTCTTTTGAAGCATTAATTACAATAGACTCTATTTGAAATAAGAGGATGTCATTTGGAAGTGAATAATTGAGTATGTCATAGGTTGAGCACGGTGCTTACATCAAACTTTAGAATTTCTTTAGCAATATACAGCTTAATGTTCTTTCTTCATATGTTCTCCATGGAACAAGGAGGGCTGCATGTACAGGGTGTTGCTCAATAACACCGACAAACCTACCTCATTAGATTCCTGATATGAAAATAAGAAAAAAAAAAATCCTTTCGGTAGGCCTACAGGCTGAGGTAGATTTCGAAGTTTCGCTGGGAGCCGGGGCTCGCCCCCCAACTTCAGTGCTTTTGAGAGGATGCGCCTCCTTCATCTTAACCAAAATCTCCCTGCAGCACTACACCACCACGGAGTACATCTTCACCCTCCCACGGTTGGCTGCGCCCCCAAAGGGAAGATTATTGTAACCTACTCTTGGTCATACACCTTCATTGAAAATTTCGTTTCTCTACCTTCAATGATTTGGAAATTGGGTTTTTGGGGCGGCCATTTTGGATCCAAGTTGACGACTTTTTGAAAGTTTTCTTATTTTGTCGTGACCTACTTGTGATAGTACAACTTCAAGTAAAATTTCATTTATCCAGCTCAAACGGTGTGCAAAATGGGATTTTGGGCGGTCATTTTGGATCCAAGATGGCGACTTTTCCCAAATGTTGTGATATTTCCCTAGCTACTCGTCATAATGCACTTTTATGTCAAATTTCGTATCTCTAGCTCAAACGGTGTAGAAAATGGATTTTTAGGTCCGCCATTTTGGATCCAAGATGGCGTCTTTGAACTCATTAGGTAACATTTTCATAATCAAAAAGTGATGTTGTACCTTTATGCCAAATTTGATTTCAATAGCCCCAGCAGTTTAGGCTGTGTATTCTATACAACAATGGGTTCGGCGGCCATTTTGGATCCGATTTTGCTCATTAACGAACTTAACCGAGCTATTAAGCCTAGAAACAACATATAAAAATTTGGTTCAAATATCTTCAAAATTATGGCCGCTAGCGTGTTAATATATAAATATATATATATATATATACACTTTCATATCGTACCGATCTCAATAGGTATATTTTCTTCGAAATCTACCTAATATATAGACCATTGAGGACACACCTGCTGCCGAAACTTAGAGCTGGATATTTGCAATACTATTAACAGTAGAACTGAGGCAGTACGGTTACCTCAAGGACTTTAAATCTGATTTATCTAAAAATTCATATTCCAAAATTGTGCAACGGGTGGGCAAGAGATTCCCCAAAGAAGCACGAATAACCCCCCAGTTTTACGATTGACCGCTAAGTTTCTAGCCAGCGCTAAGCCAAGTCATATTTTGGCCAAATCAGCATACGCAAAATTATGACTTGTTCTCAACTTAGCGCTGGCTAGAAGCTTAGCGGTCTATTGTAAAAACTGGGCGTAAGACGACTTTCCGTATGAGTGAAGATGATAAGCATAAACACTGGGTTCTAACGCGGCAATGACAGTCTTTTTACTTATATAAATTACAGCAAATGTTTGTTGAAATGTATGTAATTTCCTCCTGTTTGTTATGCAACCACGAATCTTTTTAAAAAATCTTTTTAAAAATTTGTTTGAGATATCGTCTTGCCGCAAACGAATTATTGTTACGTGATGGAAAGTAGTCCCATTCAAGCTTATTTCGACCCACATTTAATTCAGAGAATTTCTGGATATTCCCTACTTCTTTTGGGGAATCCGTTCCTCACCCATTGAACAGTATTGGAAGGTTTTCATTAACTGTCATAGCTTGTCCTGCATCATCTTAGAAAAATAAATAATAAGGACAGATGATGCCGTACGCGCAAAAGCCACAGTAAACTGCGTAATAGCAAACTGCTCCGTGGATAGACAGTTAACGAAGAAATGCGAGAAATTCAGACTGAAGCAACAATCGGAATGTTTATTATGGATATCGAAATGACATACAACAATGTCGACAACTGATAAACAACAATATACCACACGAATTTTCGTGCTCTCATGGGTAACATCCCTTATCACGTTCACCCCTGAAAGAAACCGTGTTCAAACATACCGAGCAAGCCAGGCGACGTCGGGTTTTGAAAAATCCTGACGAGAAGCCGACGTAGGCGGGCGGGTTTTGGGTGGAGTTACACCTCTAAGTAGACCACGGCGGTGGCCCGGAAGATGGCCCGACGACACCAATGTCGGCCGTGTGAAAATGGCCCGACGACCAAACGCCACTTATGGATCGCGCCGACCTTCCCCCGACTAGTAGTTTTTTCGGGCCGCCGCCGAGGTCGGCATTTGGTTTGCTGGTATAACAGTGTATGAATTATCAAAAAAAAAGAAAAGAAAAAAAAATCTGAAACTCAAAACGCAGACTCGAAATCTAGTCACCGGGTCCCAAAACTTGACCCGATTGGCCCGGGTCAAGATCTGATATAAACAAAAAAAGAATGTAAGATTTAAGCAAAGTTTTGTAAAGTTTCTATGCTTCTTTAACCGATAAAAATAAGTTGGTGTGTGTGTTCTTCATGCTTTCAGGGGGGTAAAAGTTGAATCCCCCACTGGGAGGATTCTGGCAGAAGCACTATTCAGGAAAACTTGAACGAAAAACAAATCAAAGGTCTAATCCTCTAAACTTGTACATTTCCAAAAAAAACCATTGTAACGTTAACATATTAATTACATGAAACAAGGACTTTTTTAATATCTTCAAAATTTATTTCTGTTGATTTTTTGTAATTAAGAATGTAAGGTATTAACTTGTTATTTATAATGGAGAAAGAAACCGCTCTTACTTTTGTTTGTTCCCAAATTTAATTCTCGTCTTTTTCCCCTCAGCTTGCGTTCTACCACATTTTTATATTGCTAAAAATCTGGAGTGGCATTTTGGTTTATTTCTGACATCTTTAAATTTAAGTCTCTTAGCATGTGAATAACCTACCACTCCGTTAAACAACACACACACACGCAAGGCCACCACATATTCATACATTCACTCCATGTCACTTAAAAAGAGAAAGATTAATAATAGGGACGTTCTGTTTCCGGAGGAACGTGGAGAGCTGAGTTGTGAAAAAGCGCCAAAATATGAACTTTTTTTCTTCAGAGGGCGTTGTTGTTAGTAGCAAAAAAAATGAATGGTGTGAGAAGGACAGGGAGATACTATAACATTGAGATTATTTTTTTTCGTTAACGTAGAGGAGGGAGCAAGTAAGACCAACGTAACACTCTCTTTTGAGGCTACCACTGCAGACTTTCCTCCCGTCATCCGAAAAGTGGTGGTTATGCAGCCACAGGCTGGATGCCACGGTTAAAAGGGTAACACGAAGCCCCATCTAACCACAAATTTAATAACTGTGTAATTTTCCAGCGTTACAGTTTTGGAACGTTTCCTTTCCTTCCTTCATGGTTTTGACAACACTTTTTTTTTCATACTTTCTTTTAATCCTATGTTTTGTCTCTTCTCTCTCTCTCTCTCTCTCTCTCTCTCTCTCTTTCTTTCTTTCTTTCATTCTTTCTTTCTATGGACGAATGACCAGCATATCTGGATTTCTAAAACAAACTTACAGGTCTCGCTTTTCATAAATGAATTGTTCTTTTTTTTAATTGTATGTTTGTGTGTGTGCAAATAAATCTTTTCCCCTATATTACTTTTCTTAATAAACTCCAGTCCCTTTTCACAGACTTTTCTTTAGTTCACAATGGTTCGTGGTATCCTTAAATCTTCCAACGTTAATTTGACTCATTTCAAAACGTCATACAATGATGAAATTTTGCACAGCGACGTAAGTCGGGTGACAATACAATATGGTATTGTTGCTTTCATATATTTCTACGTATTTTAAAAACATATTTTAATATATTTTTACAACGGGCTTCTTTATTCTAAAATAAATAATAACCTACAAGGAGGTTGCGTTTTGGTAGGTTGCAGAACACTTTAGGATTTGGGTCATAAAATATTAGTTTGAGAAAAAAGTATCCGAACACCAAAATAACTAAAGAAAGTAATAAAAACACAATTTTATTTCTTAAACAGTTCGTACTAAAAAGTAAAAATAATAATAATAATAATAATTTTGCTTATGCATGACTAAAAAGAGGGGATCACCAATTCAAGAATTTATAAAGCGACTGTATATGACAGCGCGTCTCATACTTCTCTTTTTAGTCATGCATAAACAAAATTATTATTTTTTTACTTTTTAGTACGAATTGTTTATGAAATGTATGTCTCTAAAAAAAATTAAATTATTTTTTCATACATATAACTGCATTGAAAAAGCAAGCTTACACCAGCGTTTCCATACTTCTGTTCAAGAAAAATCAAGACAGATGTACCTTGGATCTTGATGGTGTCAGTACATATCCATAGCAGAGCTGAAAGTTCGTAGTTCTTGGTGACCCAGACTAACCCGAACATAGGTGATATGCCTGATACTTGAACCGGTCTTGATTCAGTGATCCGGTAGTGACCGACATGAATAAACTGAATGTAACCCGGTGTCCCGAGGATCGAATTTTGAGTCAGTTGATGCCTTATCCTCCGGGTTACCGGGTCAGGACGGGTCCTTGGCATAGACCCGTGTCCACAACTTGACACGAATGTCCCAGTGGTCCATTTCATCTCTGGTCCAGGTACAGTTACGGAAATGTTTTATCTTTTAAGCTTTAAAAGTATTTCTTAAAGGCATCTTGTACTTATTCTGGAGTTAACAATTACTACAGATTTAGCTCAAATAAATTATAATTTTATTTATTTATTATTTATCCAAGAGACATTCTACATTTTTTTTTTACAATTATTGTCTTCCACTCCGTCAATAAGAAAGTTGGGAGTAGTGATCCTGATAATTATATTTTAAGCTATAAAAAGTGTCGTTTTATTTAGTTTTCCTGAGACGTAAAGTTAATTTTGAAGCCAACGTCTATAATTTGTAATAATTATTAATAACTTCCCCGAAAGGGTTTTCTCACACATCCATGACTTTTCATAGTAACAAACAGACAGATGAAAGTCACACTAAAAATATTTTCCGACATCTCAACACACCAACGCCATCCTGAGCTAAATCTTCTGTGTCTACGAACTGAAGAATAGGTGTAGGATGAGCCGACCGGGTAGCCGTGTGATCTAAGACGTTGGGACAACGACTCGAAGGTCGCGGGTTCGAATCCCGACAGGGACATGGATGTTTGTGGATTTTAACTGGCTGTCAATGGGCAAATCGTGACGGGCCTAGGTCAGAAGTTACTAGACTGGCCCCTGTAAAATCAAGTTTACTAAAAGGTTTTCTTACGTGGAGGAAGTAGAATTAGTTTAGAAATAAATGCTTTGCCATCATGCGTTAAGTAGAAACATAAAATCATATTTGCATAACTCATAGAAATAATATGTGTAGTTTTATGCTTATACGATAACAATATTAAATAATAAAATATTCTCTTTGTTTCAGGTAGAAACGGTAATGGTCGTAACAGTCTGCATCCTGACGAGTATTGTCAAAACATGGGACATCGGGTCAAAAATTGAGATAGGTGGCAACCCTGCCTGACATAAAAATTGGTAAAACGAATATCCAATTTAAGGCATACTTGAGAAGAAAAAAAAGAGAAGCGAGATTTTTAACACGGAATGTTTAGTCAGAGATCGAGCATCTTACCGTCTGGACTAAGCTGCTAGTAATAAGAACACACTAGATAAGAACAGTATAGAGTGTCAGATGTGGGTTGCCTGCACTCCGAAGACATACGCTAAATTACCACCACGATTTACGCCTCATTTTAACCCCTTTTCTATTTGTCAGTTAGAGATCGGAATCCTCATTCACTGAGAACATTTTCCATTTCTCTGTTAAAATAAATGATCAAGATGGCAGCAACAAAATACTTGATTAGCATTACATGAACGGTTACAATTTAGAAACCGTTTTTTTCTCTTTCTGCGCATGCGCACAAAGAACTGAAAACTGTAAATCGCCACCTCAGCAGCATACGAAAAGTCTCTGGATTTTCTTAGATTTTAATGAAACATGAAATACTAATTGCTTTACTGGAAAATTCTAGGAATATTGAGACAATTTTTTTACAGTGTACTTTTCAAGGTTCGTTTTTTTACACGTACTAGTAATAAAGTTGCTATTTGTTTCGCTAGAAAATGACGAAAGAAAATATTTTTGCCAAAAGAATCTTTTTGGTATTATTACATCATAAGGAGTTTAAATGACAATATTTTTACACTGCAGCATTCTTTTGATTGTTACATACACAATATTCTAATTACTAATACATGCTCAGAAACCATAATAATTACACTGTTTCAAATGATACTTACTGTCTAAAGCAGCGTTTCTCAACATGTATCATCCCGCGACCTCCTTTCACCATACCTTCTAGCTAGCGACCCGCTTTCACCATGTTTTCTAGCCGGCGATCCTCAATTATTTTATTTTGTGTAGCATTTGCTTCCCATTTCAAAACATAACAGTTTATTTTATATATTTATAATAAATATCCTAATAATATTATCCAAAACTATTCAGAAAACTATATTATATTTAGTAATTATTAAAAACAGCAGGCATTTGTTTTTAATTTATTAGTTTTAACCTAAAAGTCCTAGTGAAACTTATTTTTTCACCTTCCCTCGCGACCTCACAGGTTGAGAAACCATGGTCTAAAGCAATGGAGATCAATTCTTAGATTATAGAAATGAAAACACGACGTTGGAAATGATTGGAACTAGCTTCATTTACGTTCTGGTTGAACAACATGAGAAATCAAAAGTTTGTGGAACATTCGAATATTCTACAATTAATATAAGTATTTTAGGATCACGTTTTGTTCACTTTAATCCCGCGTACATATAAACTCTTTGACAACCTAAGTTTACAATGACGTCACAGGTCAACATGTTATCCCAACCACAGTTTAAACAATATAATATATTCTTACGCACGGATCGCACCTAAATATACAGTGACTTTAAATATGGCCACGAGAATCTTTTATAATGCGTTAAAACGCATTCCCAAAGTTTCGTAAACAATCAATACTTATCAATGACACACTTTTAAACATAATTGCACTTTAAATTATTGAAAGCTTTTATACACTTGTAGGAAAAATATAGAAATAAGGACAATCAAATGTATGCAGCTATATCATTGCCATCTGTTGTGCAAAAATGTTATTAGTGGGTAATTTAACAGAAAGTAACGTTAAGTTAATCATTATATTATTCACATTAGTGTTTAATTCATTGATTTTTCAGTTCTTGATGACTCATTGTCTTATAACGAAGCTTTATTCAATCATATTTGGAAGTTGAGTAGTCTCAAACAGCGAAATTAACATTACGACACGATTTAGGGTTGCCAACTCCGAACTTTTTAAAAACTGGACATTCGTGTTAATTTCAGTTTGGAAACCAAACCGAATAATATTAAGACTAATTATTGCGCTTACTTCAATATAACTGTATCTGAAGCACAACTTGTGTAATCCAACAGTCATCCAGTGTTGAACGGAATTCATTTATGGCGTTTAGTCATCTTTGGCTAAGGCAGGGATAGGCTAGAGGAGAATATGAGGAAGGTAGCGACCAGGGCTATACTTAAGGCGCTATGCCGGCGTTTTCGTGGTGAAACTGAGGGAAACCCTCAGTCAGGATGGTCGGCCATGGTGTTTGAACTATCGTTCGCGATCCAAAGTCCGCGATGCTACCATCTGGCTGGACCATGAGGGCTGGGAACGTTAAAGGAGACTTACTAAAAGTCATCCAGGGCAGAGTTTGTAAACAAAATAAGGTTAAGGAGACTTACGAAAATTATTTAGGGCAGGGCTTCGAGTTCACAAAAATGTGAAGGAATGTTATTCCCTTAGTTCCAACTACTTGAAGTCGCTTAAAGCATCTGAGCTATTGGCAACAAAATGCAGTGGAAGCAAAAGTTTTATTTCAGCTATAAATGCAGGACTCAAATTACCGTAGGTAATCCAGTACTGTGTACCAAAGACAGTTGAACAATTCAACATAAAAAAAATCAACTAAAGGCCTTAAAATAAATTAAAAATAAAGAAAAAAACTTACATTGGCTTGAGACAACTATTTGCAGGGTTAATATATAATTTGTCTTTTAATACGTCATGATCAATCTAATATGATTAATAGATCTGCGTAAATTAAATTTTGAGTAAAACTTTAAAAAGATGGGTATTCACTATTACGATAAATACAACGTAGTTCTCAAAATGAGAAATAAATAGTTATCCAGGGGGGGGGGAGTGTAAGTAGATATTTTCGGTTCAAACTAGTTAGACATATAAACCACCCTTATAAAGTATACTTTTACATCAAACATTACACCACATAAATTATAAGTAAATAAATAAGTATTATTCAGGACTGACAACAATTATTTCACCAGACCCAGAATAAGCTGCAAATCGTACTTTTGGACAACTAACTTTAGAATTATGAGTCTTCACTCACAGAATAAAATCATATAACTTTCTATTCAAACTTTAATGAAAATACTCTGTTTAGGAAGCACCTCTCAAAACCGGACATTAGGTGTCCGGTTTGAACTTGAAACCGGACACCAGACGATTGACTCCAATACCGGATTGCCCGGTTCAAAACCGGACTGTTGGCATACCTAGAACGATTACGAAAATGAATGTATTCAATTTATGGTGTTACATCAAAGAGATAATGTGGTAACAATTACAGCAGGTACTTTATTAGAAAGAATTACGATAAAACCATTCTTACCTTTAATTGTTGGTGTGAATTTATCTAAAGTATGTAGGATTTTATATTTGCGCGGATCAAGAAACCGTATTACTAACTATCTAAATGCTGCAATCTTTTATAATTTTTGTCATAATTTCGTCCACAGTTTACGTGAATATATACGCACATATAATTAACTGCTTGTGCAGAAAAGTATCAAAAGGCGAGAACTCAAAATTCTTTAATCAAGAAGAATTACCGGTGCAAGTCGGGATAGCGTATTCCTTTGGGATTTATTACTATTACGTCACTGCAAAGTTAGCTTGTGAATGAGTTTTAGTTCCAAACAAATCTAGCGACTGAGAAATAATAACAACAAAAATCCATTACTTTCATTAATGGCTCAAGATGAACCATATTGTAAATCTCGAGGTGGCCGAGAGGTTAATGCTGGCTTTCTGTGCCCGTGGTCACGGGTTCAATTCCCGCTGGGGTCTATTGAACGGGGTGGTTCCGAGCCAACTTTAGCAAAAATTGTAGGTCCCGTCCTTAGAAACTGATAAGCTGGTTTAGGATGTTAATAACAATTCATTTCAATTAACTAAATCTAATTTAAACTTTTATTGCAAGAATATTCTTTTATATTAATTCGTAGGTTATTATTCAACACTAATAAGAAACGCTCATAACAGCTAACGCAAAAATTAGTTGAATGTGGAGCTATCTTTTGAACGAAGTTTCAATCCTTATTCAGGAAATGTTATTTAAAAAAAAAAATATCGAACCCTTCAGTTTTTCATTCTTTACGCTGTAAGACTCTTACAGTATAGATATTCGAAATTTCGAAACATTTCGAAATTGAAATATGGATCCCTGTATCGGAATACCATTATTTTGGGGGTTCAAAATTCCGAAATGTCGAAATTCCAAAAAAAAATTTAAGAAGTTTTGAAAGTCTTACAGTAGAACTTGCGGAATTTCAGAATGACGTAATTTCGGAATGTCAGTACACTACCGTCCCGAATAACCGAATTTTGCAGATGCTAAATTTTGATTTATAATCTTAATTACTAACGAATTACTTGTAATGTTCTTTAAAAATACAGTACAGTAATTATATTAGTCATAGTTAAAAAAAAATAATTTAAAAATAGCACAGTATATAGCGGATAGTCTTACGCAAAATAATGAAAGACAAAAACAAGAACACAAGAGGTATGGTGCTGTGTATATAAAGACTTTATTTTAAAAATACAGTACTGTAAGATTTTAAATTTCGGGTTTTCTCGTTTCTATATGCATAGTATGAAGGCTTCAGCGAGATACTAGGGCAACCCACAATTTTAACTTTCTGAGAAAAAAAGAAAGGAAAATACGAATTACCATATAATACATGTCTTCCTTCATACTTTATTCCGCGCCATACGGTCAAGCCACACGAACCAGTGGTTCGGGCAGAAGTCGGTAGATGGCAATAGTATACTATTCCGTCAAATGCTCAATTTTGACCAGGGTGTGCATAGCTTCTCATTGAATCCTTCGTATGTACGAATGTCTTAAAATTGTTGAAGTTCAGCACGTATTGTGTAACTTTAAACAGACTCAAACAGTTCGTTGTAAATACAGTAAAGTGTTCTGTACTGTACTTTACATTATAGTAGTAGGCTTAGGCTTGAAAAAAAAATGTTTCTTTTACTTTTAATATAAAGTTATTCTTCTAACACGTATGATAGTAGTAAACTGTAGTATGGAGATCATGTTTCCGCTATTAGCGAATTTTCGTTTAACCGAATCACCTTTCCCATCAAATTCAGTTAAACGAGATTCTAATATATTTAAGAAAATCAGAATTTTGAAATTTCAAAATATAGAAATTTCGGAAAAGTTCAAATTACGCGGGAATTTTGGAATTCCATAACTTCAAAATGAGAGAGACGTGATTTTACCAGTTTACATGATTTAAACGAAAAGTCCAGACAAATGAAAAGAAGCTTCACAAAAGACGAAATTCCGAGATTAGTAAAAATTTTGAAAGTGTTAATTTCAGAATATTAGAAAATCGTAAACTTCATAAAATTTCGGAATCTTACGAGTTTCGAATCTCAAAAATTGATTTGCCAACCGTCCAGTATTTTACTGGACGGTGCGATTTTTGACCACCTTGTCCGGTAATTTTTCCTCTTACTAGTCCCATTCTCTGTTCTATTCATATTATTTTTTAATTCCGTGGAAAGTAGATTTAGTTGAATCTGGATTCTAAAATGAACCGCATTCGACAACCCTGATCACGGCCCTAGCGCAATTCCATTCCGCAACGAATTTGTTCCGTCGCAGTGATGTTGTCGTTTGCAAGGTGGCAGTGATGCCAGTTTGGCCTATTTTTGGCTAAATCTAGCATATTTGGAGAGGCATTTAGCCGTACAAATATACGAAATGCTTACAGCCTTAAATATAGCTTATTTTATGAAACTCTTGCCATTTTATTAGGCATTAAATGATTTCTAAAAATACTTTTTCTTTGAAAATAAAGTGTAAACTTAAAAAATTAGCCTATCTGTCATTATATACAATTGTATTAATTGATTTCTCAAGGCAGAGGGTGTTTTATTACGCAACAAACCCTTGTTTTTTATTCGTTTCCTCTCTCCCCACCCCACAGATTTAGAACTACTCAACAATACTTGTCAACTCAGATAATAATTTTATTGTCGCTCCCGTAACTACCCCATTTGCTAATTTTTAATCATTTTAATTCGCGTTTCATTGCAAGATTCATTGCAGCAAGAATGAGGCTATATATCTTGGAGTTTTCTAACACAAATTTAATGATTTTTCGGTTCTTCAAGCTATGGAGAGTAGAGAAGAGCTAAGCTAGTAAGACTTAGTTTTCAAGTATATTTTGTGCATGCCACAATT
This sequence comes from Lepisma saccharinum, assembly GCA_022664845.1. Classification (NCBI taxonomy): domain Eukaryota; kingdom Metazoa; phylum Arthropoda; class Insecta; order Zygentoma; family Lepismatidae; genus Lepisma; species Lepisma saccharinum. The sequence goes on along the minus strand of JAGDQP010017494.1, from coordinate 18,875 downwards.
ATATAGCCAATTATATTTGCTTTTCTGTTTTCAAGTACGATGTATTATTGATGGTAGACTACAAGAATTACATGTGCCGACTCAACCAAACTGGAATAGGTAAGTTTAAGGAATGCTTCAAAAGTAACTAAAGTTATTAAATTCGAACTCTGAATCGCTCAATTTTATGTAAAGTAATCACTTTTCCGCCAGACCCCCTCAAAGTCTCGATAACAGCCCCACAACCTTGACAGTTTTACTGTAAAAGAAATCGACAGAAACCATACAAAACTTCACTTACACTCTCCCAATTTTGAGCCGGCTGGCTGGGTCTGAGGTGGTAGGCCATCGGCTCGAAGGTCCCAGGTTTGAGTCCCGGCAGGGGTATGGGTGTGGATTTTAACACTTAACAGCTAAAGGCGTATCGTGACGGGCCGAAGTCCGAAGTTACTAGACTGGCCCATATAAAAATAAAATTTACCAAAGTTTGTTTACCTAATTTTGGCTTTACACCCCCCTCGAAACTGAAAATCCTGGCGGAAACTCAGGTTGTTCACATTTTTGACGAGCGATGATGTCACAATCTTCAGAGTATATGTACTCCTCGAGGGTGTCCGGTATTTCCATATTCCAAAGTTGGAAACCCTTGCATCCAAGCTCCTCAAGTTTACAGTATGGCCAACTTCGAGATCAGTGGGAAGAAATGTATTTAATAGCTCTATAGTTATCTAGAACGCGAAGTGACTTACATTCGTAACGGTTATCAATTTTTATAATGAATTTGAAGAACTGGATTTTAATAATTGTTAATGTCCTACCCGGAAGTAGACAAATGAACCGAAATTTTCTGGGCAAGACGAACTAGTGGTGGTTTGCCATTCACTGTAGAGAATGGAGGGATTATCTTACGCAGAAAATAATGTAGCAAGTAATTTTAACCAAATGTGATGGGTGAATGAATATTTTATTTTATTTTATTTTTGTTATCCACGACATTGTAGTTTCCTGGAACAAAGCAGTAGAGGTAACAGTGCCCAAATGATTTGTTTGAAAAGTATAATGGTTCAAATTACTAATAAAACAGGAGGTTTAGTTTCTCCCTACCAAATACTGACTCTAAAGAATGGTCCTAGCTACTATGGTTGTTGAGTAAAGAAGCAGACAAGGAAGTAAATAGACTGATATATCGTAATAGTCTGCGGTAATAACAACAGACTGATACATGACAGATTTTAAACCAAAATTTAAAAGCATATAATTAATTAATGAAGTTCGTAAGTGGGCAGAAAATTATAAAATTAAATTTTAATTAAATTTACTATCCAAAAAGGTATATGAGTCACCATGGCTTAGGCGGTAGCACGTCTGACTATAAATCGGACGTCCAGGGTTCAAATCACGGCCAGGACACTGGAGACTTTTCCCGCAGAGTTCTGACTAATTTTAGGTAATTGAGACTAATTTTTTAAAAAACAAAATTTTCAATTCTAATTACCTAACATATTGTCCGTTGTATACAAGCAAATTGTTTGGTACGGGTTGCATTTTAAAAAAATAAATCATTACCAAACTCTTTTTTTTCTCTCTGTACGAGTAAGAATCGATTTCGAATCATTGAAATGTGTTCCGGATGGGACTTGAACCACAAACACAACAAAAAAACGTGCAATATATTAGAGATCAACACGTCGGTGATTCTGACGAATCTTGCGCGGAAATTTCGTCAGTTCTACGAGCAAAATGAGAGGAATGGTGTCCAGAAGAGGTATCAGCTAGAAAACTGAAGTTGGAAGTTCTGAACAATGTAGGATGTCATCGTATGACTTCGAAATAGGCTGAGGGAAGAGATCGTTGTAAATAGATATAAAGTAACATGATACGCATAACCGTAGCATAGCGTTCATAGTTCCTGTTAACATGGTATTTGTTGTTCACGAATTGTTTCTCTTCAGAAATGCTCTTTTGTTTTTGACATTCCTGCAACATGTGTCCGTCTAAATGGCAGTAATAACAAACGTTGAAAATCCTTGACTAGAGCAGTCACTGTTGTACTGTACAGTTTAAGACAGCCGGCAGCCAAAGTCATTCAGCTTCCCTGAGGAGAAATTCACAATTCTGAAGCTAAGTAACAGAGAAATGTTGAACTATTTGAAATTAGGATTCTCTTCTACAATCTAGTAAAAAGATCCGCACTTCTTGTACAGTTTAAATGAAACAAATTTTGACAAATTCTATACTTGCTTGCCTCAGATCACAATTAGCAGGACTGTCTCAATAATCGCCAACAATTTTGCTGCCCTAGCGAAAAAGAAATACGAGTATTTGAGTAGATTATTTTCAAAATGGCGCATGTCTAGTGGGGCAATTTTTTTTCAGTAGGTTTAAAGAAATGTATTTCTCGGGGGGGGGGGGGGGAGAGCAAGCACTATGATTATGCAAATTATTTAATATTGTAATTAGAGTCACTGTCTAGTTACAACGCTGCATCATTTGGACAACCATCGTGCTTGCCTTCCCAGAGAAATACATTTCTCTAAACCTACTGAAAAAAATTGCCCCACTGGACATGCGCCATTTTGAAAATAAGCTGCTTATTGACGTGTAAGTATCATGTCAATAGAATACTGATAATAATAGTGAATTTATATATTTTCCATAACAAGTAACTGTATTATTATATTTGTGTTTCGGTTATGCTGTGTAGCCTAAAATCTTTCTGTGCATAAGCTTCGGCAGATTTTATGGTAATAAGTGTTTAACAAAAAATGTGTACTAGTTTAAGCAGTGGTCGAATTGACAATGTATTAACAGGAAAGGGTGATGGTATGGTTGGACATTCGAACTCAGTGTTAGTGTTAGCTGTACAGACCCACATCTGTTCTTTTTCCTAGCATAAAAGCTTACTAAGTTAGACCATAACATGAACTTAAAATTACAAATCATATGTGAATTTAATTACCAAATTTCAAGCCTACATTTGAAGTAATAGCACACGAACATTAGCTAATAATGGAGACTAGTAAACTTATTAATGACATCAAAGTTATATTTCTAATTAAGAACATATAATGTTTCCTCTTCAGTATGTAGAATTTGAAAGCAGAACATGGTAGAACAGTACAAAATGGGGACACAGGAAAATAGAAGTAATTTATTGTACAATTTTTACTCAGCCAGAGGAATGGTTTCCTTTCTTTTGACTAGGGGGATCTAACGGACATAGACCAGCTGGTAGAGCGATGGCTGCCTGGGAACTATCCCAACAGCCGCCATTCTGACTTGTTTTTCTGAGGTTTTTCCTGTCACAGCAGGAAAAGGTCGGAATGGTACCTACGAACTAAGTCCTGGCCGACTATCTTCCAACATCCTATCCCGGCCTGAGCCTGGGATGCCCAAAGGCCATAAAAATATTCAATTCAATTCAACTAAGTAGATGGCACTCCACCACATCGCTCTTAATTCGACTACAAACTGTTAAAGAGGAAACAAAAGGTTGTTTACTCCAACAACACTGCAGTATAAGTTTCTGTGAGTTAAGAGGAGCTTGAGAACAATTAATTGATGGATGCTCAACAAACTTTTCGGAACAAACTAAATTTGACTCTCACGTCAGTAAATGAAGAATTGTTAAATGAGTATTTAATTTGAAAGAGATTGACAACTAGTGTTGCCAGATAGAGAGAAACTTCCCTCAGCGTAAGGAAAAAGTGCTCAAAATTTGTCGAAAGGGGAAAACAGAAAATTTTATTAAAACGCCTTCAAATGTAGGGAAATTCTGCGTTAGTATATTTTTACTTTAACTTGACTACATTAAAAAGAAAAGTCGCAATAATACACAAGGCGGGATAGCTGTTATTAGAAGGTAAAAAATACAATGATAATATCATCGTGGTTTAGCTTTGAATTGGAGACGCTTTGAAAAAAAAGCATCAGCAACAATCACAATATCGACATCTAGCAGAGCGGCAAATTACAGCAAAGGGAAACAAACGAACGTTTCAATATTGCGATCTAGGTTTCCTTTTTTAAAACAAGCAAGGGTGAGGGAGTGTATATATTAAAGAAACGAAACTGGGTTCTGGATGTAGAAAAGGAAACTAAAGCTTACTATACAATCAGACTACAGCGGGTTGCCTTTATTTTATTATATTTTTTTAAAATTCTCTTGCAGTTTTTGTGTAAAACTTTGCACTGACAGTATCATTTATTTTTCCGTTATACAAGGCAGGATTCTGCCGTTAAAACAAAATAAAATACATTTTGGAAGAAAAACCATTCTTTCACAATTAATAATGGGAAGAACTAGGAAATTTTAACTATCAGGGTGAATTATCATTTCGATACTTCTATTTTCTTTACAAATAATGTTCTTGTGCAGTACAAAGTCAACAATGTATGTTTGTAAGACAGTCAATGGAATGATATTTAAAGAGCCTTTCTTAAAACAGAAAAAGCAGTCGCAGTAGTAGTAGTAGTAGCACTAATAATAGATATAGTAGTTGTAGTAAAAAGAAAGAGGAGTAGTAGAAAATTTAAGTGTAGGGAAATTTCTTGAAAAAAAAAAGGTAATTTCTGATAGTTCAATAGGGAAATTCAATACCGAGTATCTGGCAACACTGTTGACAACAGTGGTATTTATAAATTAAATCACGTGTAAAAGTAGAATTTTGTGCTTGGACTTTTGTTTATGTAGGTGTAGACTATGAGTTGCAGAGAGTTAAAAACTGGGAGACCTCGTTTCCTCTATATCCAATAAAGGTTATTAAATAAAGTAATATATAAAATGTACATTTCAGAAAAATTGAATCCCCAGAAACACATTGAAGTGGTTTTTGATGGCCTTATGTAGCCGTTTCTATCTCTTAATGGGAGATCTGAAGGTGTACTAGTTTCATAGAGAATATATTATAATTTTTATCAGCAAAAGTTTAAATTTTAAGATAAATCTATTTGAGTGAAGACCAAAAAACCTGACGTTCAAGCTCTGTACGTTATTGCTATTACGAAGAGGAACAGAGTTTACAATTTTCGGTTGGGACCTAGCTTTTTCTAAACTGTTAACAATTCTTAAAAAAAAAAAAAAAAAAAAATCGGACATGGGTGCAAGGAGAATAATATAGATTGTTAATGATGCTTTTAAATTTTATTAAGGTCTAAAACATATACAAGCAACATTCAACTTCTCAACAGTTCAAAAATATCAAAATTATGCAAACAAATGAAATACCGATATATTACTAAATGTAGGAATCGCACTTATGCAATCGCATTTATTCTTTGTAAATCTATTTTATGACTAGCAGTAAATTCCGGGATGACACCTTCAACCTAGGCCCTGGCCGACAACTTTCCGAATCCTTTTCCCTCCCGTATCGACCTGAGCCTCAGCTGCCTAAAAGTCATAAATAAAATTAACATTCACATTATGACTAGCAGAAACGTATTTATTAAAATTTTAAGGAAAATGAAAACATAACATTTTTGACCAGGAGAACGACTAAAATTCGAACGCAGCACGACGTTGCTGCAAGACAGTAGTGTCTCAATACATAAAGTCCTATTAAGGCCGAGCCAATTCGCGCAGGCGCATTACTACAGTAAATATTACTCCTTAACCGTAAATAAGACTGACAAGCGGCTGATTTTCAGTTGCTGGTATATTGGTAGCATGTCGGAAAGCTAATACGGAGAACCCGGATCGATTCCTGGTGTGGTTTTGTTTGTATTTATTTTTCAAGAAAAATAACTTTTCTCTTTTATATATACCGGTATATTAGAATTTGATAAAATTAGTGACCAAGGGTGATTGGAGGTTAGGTAAGTCAGGTACGGTGTTCTTTTTTAATGCACACTGGATTAAATAGTTTTTTTTTTAAGCTTTCGAAAATAAGACTTTCTACGCCTAGACACTAGTCTACAACACACCTGAATTCACCACAAAATGGCCGCGCAATAAGCAGTTGGAGTAGTATTGTCAACTTAACAGACATCAGAGAAGGTATCAGTATCTGCAAAATCAGTAAAATAACCCTAAATGTAAGAAAGTGAGAGGCGTTTTTCAAAATAATATGAATTTGTCCAGACAACGTAGGAAAAGACCATGGCATGAAAATGATGACGAAATTTTGTTTGCTGCTTTTCCATTGTTTAAAATAAGGAAGATAGACATATTGTATTATGATAATTTGTAGTTTACTAGGCCTAAATATGTGTACGGCACGTGACGCTAGAAGTTAATTTTAATATGTTATAATAACTTTACTAAAGCGAATTAAGGACGCTTAAATACGGAACAGATTAAACAAACCCATGTTCTTTACTTTTGGAAGTTGACATTACCAGGACAATGACATTTCTATTGTTGCAAACGTTTAAAATATATTAAATTATTAGATTACAAATACAAGATTTATCATATATAGATTAGTACACGTTTATTCATAATGTCAATACAAATATGAAAGAAATCTTTGAAACATTATTCAATTTAGAACAGCGGGACAGCAAAGGCTCAAATATAAGCGCACCCACCTTTTAAAAAAATGTAGGACTAAAGTTTTTGAGGGACGCTTATAATCGCATAATTTATTTTCCGACAAATTGTAGAAATAGATGTTGTTATAATTGTTATATTTTCTTAAGATTATTCTATTGTTGATGTTTTATTTTGCCTTATTTTTTACGATAAATGTACGTAGCCCATAATAATATAATTTTACAGCACGAGTTCCAGTATACAAAAAACCCGGCAATTTTCCCGTTCATAACAGTACATGTCAAGTCCAAGCTTATTTCTCAGAATGGTTATAGGTTAGGTTAGTTCAGGTTAGGTTAGGTTAGAAACTAACTCTCCCTTGATAGAAACTTCTCTCCAGTCACTGGTTTTGCAGCAAATGACGAGCCATGGATGAATTTTCTCTAGTGATTGTATAGAGGGTGGTTAGAACTGGTTACTCATATATTCGCGTAACAAAAGGATTCTGAAATCCAACGCAGATTTTTAGGGAGTGCTTATATTCGACTAAATACGTTTGCAAATGACTGAAATATTGTAAATGGCAGTTTCGATTATGGTCATTTGCATAAGCAAACCAGCTTCAAAGAGCGGAGTAAATCGCACATATTTTCCGCTGTATATTGAAAAAAATCGATGCGAAAATCTCAAAATACAGTGGTGATCAAACATTGGGTAATTTTAATGTTTACAAGAACTTAACTTGTTTTCTTTCTTCCAATGATCCGTTTAATTATCAAAACATCCATTCCAAAACATTTCTTATTTCTCTTTTCGTACGCGTATATCATTAATAATTATCACTTCATGTCTTAAAAGCAACCAATTGACTTCGGTTTCTATCGATAATTTGTCCTAAGAAGTTCTAGAAAGATTACTAAGATAATAAGATTTGGATTTACGAGAAGACTTTCTCAACGGAAAAAGAAAGTTAGACATCCGGATGACCTAAAGAATTACTCCGTTCGAAATCTCTTCTTTCGTAGATTTCTAGAAAGCTTTGGTTTTATACAGTAAAATACTGTTTCTTCTAATTGAGATAAGAACACAAAGAAACAATTTTCTTAGAAATGAGATATCAGCATTATTTCATTTAATTGAAAATGAGATCATGTCGGTTTGGAAATAAGATTACTGATCCTATTTCCAAACCGGCATGTTCTTTTATATTCTAAAAATTGAGAATGCTTATATCTCATTTCTATGAAAATTGTTTCTCAGTATCCTTATCTCAATTAGAAGAAACAGCTTTTTACTGTATACTCGCTGACGAATTATCATATCTAAGAACTAATCGAAAAGTAATAATGATAATTAACTATTCTTCTTTAAAAACTTGTCCTTTCATTATATTCTAACAAATTATTCGACTTATTCTCTTCTCTTACCAGATGTGCAACAATATTTCAGTCATAATTTATATTATTTTTTACGTTATGGTGAAATAAAGCTTTTATGTAAATTGAAAGAATTATTCAAATTTGGCGCATTATTTGATACAACGAAACGCTCTATATTAACATTCTTTAGCGCCTTAGAGTCTGCCACAATAGAATATAAATTTTATTGAAGGCCTTTAGGCATCTAAGGCTCAGACCGGAAGAGGGTAGGGGAAAGGATTCGGGATGCCGATGGCCAGGGCCTATGTTGAAGGTGTCATCCCGGCATTTGCCTGGTATGACTAAGGAAAAACCCTGGAAAAACCTAAGTCAGGATGGTCGGTCGATGGAATCGAACCCACGACCTCCCGAAAGCTACCACTGAGCTACGGCGTCTTGGTAGAACCTGTCGCAAAGAGACATCTTAAAAGTAAACTTGAGGAGTGACTAAAAAAGCTCGCCTTCTCCGTCATAATGAATTTTTCAGGAAATAAATAATAAGTTTTAATTAATTTTTGTCTTGCTTTGTACAGACAAAAGATTTACAAGACTCTTTAAAGTTGTTTAGTAATATAATTATAAATTTTTAATGTATAATATGATCAAAAGAGGTTTGAAATTTGAAAATAGCCAGTTTTGCTCCGGTAACTTGCAGAAGCCAAGTTTTGCTGCGGAAATTTTGTCATGAACTGATAATAAAGATAAAGAATCAATATGAATCGCCAAGTTTTAACAGTTTTTTTAGTACACACATATAAACAAGTCTTGTGTTAATGACAAAACGCAAAATACAAGACTTTTAGTGTTTGGATGTAAGCCACCAGCATTATTTCTTTTTCCTTATGAAAATAGACCGCATGACAATGTTCAATCATTTGCAAGCAGAGAAGTTAGTGTCCATTTTGCACTTTAATAGGTATAATATCTGCTATAGTAACTGACAATCTAAGTCACTAGTTTAGTGACTTATGGAACTCGCAAGTTCATCGCCTCAGTAACAAACGTTGGCAATTGGATTCTATCCTGGGCAACATCAAGCCAGTTTTCATCATGAATATCTACTTCTGGAAAATATCGTCTAATATTGTCATCCCAAAAACGTCTCGGTCATTCCAACGGCTTCTTTTCTTCCTGCTTCCCAACCACGATTGAATACAATCTTCGCTTTACCTCCATCGGAGCTATACAGATTATCCACCTTTGCAGTCACGATTTCATTATTTTTATAATGCCCAGTGAATCATACAGTCTGCTCTTCATCATGCACTCTCCTCCATTCTCCGATCATCTCGGTTGGTTCGACCCGTAAATCTCTCAAAGCATTATTTTCAAACACAAGCCTTATGTTTATTTTCCAGAGTCATACTTCAACCTTCGTAACCATACAGTGTTACCGGCAGAATAATGGTTCTTTATATTTTCAATTTTAGCTTTGATTTCTTGATAACTGTATCTTAATATAACGTACATCAGAGTAAGAGAAGCTGATAGGTCCAGAGCCATACTGACCACACGAAAATACCCATAATCCTAACAGCCAACGAAACCTATGATTGGTCGAAGTTGATAGTTAAGTTTTGAAACGGCACAGTGTAGAAATATAGCAAGTTTTACACTGGCAAGCTAAATTCAGTATTCATTTATTATTATTAATAATCAGTTTTAAATAAAATTAATATTATTTTGGAAAAGATATTATCAAAAACTATGGAATCGAACTCTTAACTCAATTTCCAGAGAAAGTGGATAAGGCGAGTTTTGAAAAGTCACATCTCACTTTACCTTAAAAAAAAATGAAAATAAATATTTTATACTGAGTTGATTTAGAAAAAGCAAACAGCTGCGTAATGCGGTTTACTTAATTAAGTGTATTATTTAAAAATCAAAATAACACGGATAAATTGACAGCAACAGTGACGAGACTCAAACCTCGTTTTCTGTTGGGTGTATGCTATGCATGACACCATCTCGTCACGGCTGTTTATGTACTTGACCGCAGTCTGGAATATTCGGGTTCGTATACCGGTCACGAAGCCTGTCAATTTCTCTGTGTTATTTTCAGTGTTTACTTGATACAATGTTCTTTGTGAATAAAGGTAATAACATCTAAAAGTATTATTGTTTTTTGTTTTGTTTTTTAACAAAGATGGAAAGTACGCAATTTTCAATGAAGGTTGACCTATCCAATTTTTATTTTTGTCCTCTGAGGAATTCAGTCCTGGTCATGTATTTACGAATCACTAAGCATATATCAGGTTGTGATCAATAATTGTCTCCGTCAGAGTTGGGAAAATATCTTTAAATCGGTTAAAAAAAGCTGAAGCTAAAGTAATGACATTTTTTCGTCAATTTGCTCAAATGTAAAAATATTACAAATTCATTGTTGAACATGAACTAGGAAGTAATACGTATAGTCTCATCAGTTTCGGTTTACTGATGGCAAAATGAATGGGTTAAAATGTTCGTGGAAGCGTAAATCATCTCAAGAATTATGCCATAAAAACAATTAACTTACACCAAATAACAGTTATTGTTTCTACAACTCCTGAACTACATCAAAATTGGCTTCTTCAAGAAACATTATTTTTTTTTCACTTATTTTTTTATCGCGCGGAACTGTGATGGATACATGTTTGTGATCCAGGATACTCTCACACAGAGACGAACGGACTCTGAGAGTTTAATATGAGTCCAAATTTCGTGAAATTTTATATCGGTTTTGGAAACCAGTCAATTGTATCTTGAAGCGAAATATTTTCAACTCATATCCAAGATAATCCTTGTCGAAAATGGATTATCATTATGAAAATGAGCAGATGTTCGTTAAGCATATATTGGGAACTAAAAGGGACGCTGATTTTGGTTCCGTGGTCAAAATATTGAAATTTTGAAATCGAAGATGCAGACACGGCCACTATAAATTTTTACCTATTTATGTTTAATTTCATATCTGAGGGCTCGGATGGAAGCCTACAAGTGCCCTGTTATGAAACATATTTAAAACAAAAAAAAAACTAAAAAAAATATATATAGGAAAAATCCTTTCTTTCAAAAAATTTACTAAAACAAAAAAAAACATTTTGGGGGGTGAGTTGCGGGTTGGAACTGCTGGTTAGACAGCCGTAAGAGATTAGCTATGTAAGCAAAGTAGCCCTGAAAGGATATGCAAGTGTATATTACACCCACTGCAAAATAAGCCGCTCCCTTTCCATGAACCATATTGCGGAATTCATTGTGTTATATCTAATTGTCAATATGTTACAGCCAAATACGAAACATGTTTTCATTCAGGGTCACATTCGTCTCTAAGTTAGAAAGAGTTGAACCAAAATATAGGAAATATTTTTCACTCCATTATTATATTTTTCCATCTGTCAAGTGACTTCAAATAAACGAAGGGAAAGCCGATAGCAGTAGTTGAGCAGACACCAGCTTTACTAAGAAATTCAAACGTATCCGTCAGTTTCAAAAGACGGTGGCAGAATTGTCTCGCCCTGATCGCTACCTTACCCGTACATTTTCCTGGGAGAATTTTCGTCGAGGTACATCAAGCAGCTTAAGCTGCGATATCTATCCCGAATTTATTATTCTATTTTCCCCTCCCTTTTTGGTATTACATTACCTACTGTAATTACATTGAAATTGTTAATCTACCCAGTTTGAGCACCTGCTTAAACTCACCCAACTTTTATGTACCAAAAGGTTTACGCTAATGAAGAGGATGTAGTGAATGTCAGGTTCAGAAAAGTTAACGAACCTGGAAATTAGAATTCGAAATTAAAGTTAACGAACCTTATTTTGCAGTGGGTGTAATATACACTCGCATATCCTTTCAGGTAAATTCGATTTTATCCTTTCTAGCTGCTCCACCAGGAATACTATTGTGTTTAGCATGGTTGTATAAGCTTCAAGGAAACTTTGATTGTAAGTGAAGATTAAGTGGCAGACTTTTAGGTGCTAAATTACTAACAAACACAGGAAATACGTTGGGGGATGAAACAGTTAAGCGTAAACACTTCATGGGAAGACGTTAGAAGCGGTGGGGTTTCTTTAAAAAACCTTCTTTATATGTGATTTTAGAAGATGCGATCTGAATAAATATATTACATCCCTCATCTGTCATTTTAAACTCGAAACCCATCGTTTTGATCAGTTAAAGTAAACATTTCTACAAACAGATAAAATAAATTTGCTTACTTATTGATAAAGAAGACCACAATCGTGGGCCTATTGTTACTAATGCTATTTTTTTCATTCAGAGCTCACACTTACATCTTATATCCGAAGTGGGCCATAATTTGGAAAATGCTGTGCGTAGTTACCACAAATTGATTTGTTGTTTTTCGATTCATTTAGGCAGTAAGAACGGACATCAACGCTTTATCAAAGATTATACGTCATTTAAATGTTTAAATCAGGGGTCTTCAATTATTTTTCCGCATGTAAATTCCGAAATGATTAAACTTATAACCTGGCCGACTCTTCCCGCATCATTTCCCTTCCCATTCGATTTCCTAGAGATGACTAAAAGTCTTAAATACAATTCAAATTCGTATTAAATCGTGGAGGCTTGGGAAATTGGCTTCCGGATCCGGACTGGAATCCGCCTTTGAAGCTCTCTGGTTTAAATCGTTGATAGAACTTCAAATACTACGTTAAAGAATAGCATATTACACGGTGCTTTAAATGTTAAAACCAGCATGTTTGCTACTGGGAAAGCAAGTATACGTACCTTGATTGTAAATTACTCAATTATTTAATCGCCATACGTAGATTACAATAACAATATAATTATATAATAGCTACTGATATCTATATTTGTTCCAAATATCTAAAGTTTGATACCGTAGTTTTTAAAGGCGATATTTAAGGATATATCGAACTTAAATATAGAATCGAAATATAAAACTTAAATATCGAATCGAAATATCGAACAAAATATATACACAAAATATCGAACGCATATATCGAAATATAGAACTAACTTGTAAAATATCGAATTAAAATATCGTATCAATATATCGAATGAAAATATCGTATCGAAATATGGAATGAAAATATCGAATTAAAATATCTATCGAAATATCAAATTAAAATGTTGTATCGAACAAAAGTATCAAACCGAAATATCGAATCGAAATATCAATATATTGAATATAAACAAGTTTTAATATCGAAGTTTCCATATATAAAAATTGAAGCACCACTTTCTGTAGTTTTTGTTATTTCTGTAAATTTATCAGTTTTCGATTGAACCAAAGATGGTTCACCTTACATGTTATCTATTAAATGTTGCGGAGATTTCTGACCAACAACCAAAAATATTTTCCATTGAAATTTAGTACACATGCACTTACTAGTGACAGTAGGATATATTAGTTGCTAAATTGTTTGCTAATTACAGTGATTAATAAAGCACATTTCCAAACTGTCAATCACAGATCCAAGTCGGATTTCCTCTCAACAATTATTTGTGTTGTGAAAATGACCTTTCTACATCACACGAAGTCAGGCGTGCATATTTGGAGAACGGGATTAGATACTCACTTGTAACGTTATACTCAACGTTGTAACGTAACGTTAACAGCTTCTCACATTGAAAATCTCCTGCCACAAAAAGCACACAAAACTTCACCAAAAATGAACTTTACATGAACGCATGTGAATTTTGTGAACCTACTAAAAACTGAGTTTTTCGTGTGTTCAATGTTCATATTAATTTCACGAAAAATGCATATATTATGCACTAAAAACGTGGTAAAACTGGAACATATTGTGAACATTTTTCGGGACATATTGTGTTACTTTAAATGTACTTTGAATCTCAGTGCATTTTCGAAAACATAAACAACTCTATACGGTTTTTGCTACCGTAAGGGTTTTCTCGAATAGATTTCTGAATTTGTCTTCAAACACGTATGACCAATATACCGAGCAGGCGTAGCTCACTTCGTAGAGCGTTGAGTTAGCAATCGGAAGGTCTTGAAAACGTTCGCAGTGACCGCTCATCCTGATTGAGGTTTTCCACGTATTTTCCTCACTTACACCACACAAATACTGAGATGGTACCTTTAAAACTAGGCCCTGGTCATCCATCATCCTTTTCCCCATCTTATCCCATTCTGAGCTTGTAGCCTAAAGGTAAAAAATTAAATATGTCCCATGTTCACGGTTCGTGCCATATGGGCTTTGTGGTGGACAAACACCGTGGTTTTTCTCGAGATTTTCCCATTTCCTCCTACTTTCTTCATTCTTCCAGTTTTCCCATCATCATCCATTCGAACTGAGCCCAAGTTTGCTTAAAGGCCTTAAATAAAATTCAAATGAATTTTATCAATTTTATGAATACAGCATTAAAGTGCATTTACCCCCTGCACTATTTCGCAAGGCATTTGTGTCGAAGTTCCCAGATTCTTATGTATTCACAAAAATCTCAGGTTTGCAACTTGGAAATCGAAAGCAAACAGCAAATAAGCATTACTTTCTTTTTTCAAAAAGCTCTTGAGAAAAGGTAATGGACAAGGAGTCAGTTTCTTTTGTTGACAATTGAGAAGACTAGAAGCAAAGACATATAAGTGATATTTTCTTCTAAACAAAATAGTTTCACCGTGTGTGGGGATTTTCTCGAGGCTGACTTACTCGCTTTACTTTCTTCATACCACCAATTTATCCATCCAGTCAGAACCAAAGTTGCCTAAAAGACTTTAAACATTAAATTGAAGATTTTCAATCATTATTGTCATGAAGTATTTTTATATTTTCAATTACATTTAGAAATCAGAAACTGATTACGTTCAATATTACATAGTAGTTCCATCTTCTCTGCATTTATTTTGGAGTAAAGTTCTGCGAATGTACCCTGACCTCTATTGGGCACAATTTACACTAAAAGAAAGTTTTAAACACTGCGTAATATTAAATGGAATTAAATACATATGAGTCAGAGATAGAACAAGACATTCGCACGACACTAAACAATTTGAGATTATTTATGCTTTGAAAAGTATGCAAGAACTTAGGTAGAAATACATTTTTAGTTGATTCGGTGCCGTTATAAAACAATGGGTTTATTTTAAATGAAATGCCATTACTTATTGATTAATGCTTGTTAAGCAAAAATGTCTAAATCTTAATTAAATTTTATCTTTCAATGCTAAATTCTTTAAATAATGTTCTTCGTTCTCATAAATATTACTGATAGTAATTTTAGTTAAATTGTGTTAGAATAAATTATGAAATAAATTATTGTGAATGAAGTGAAAAGATAAAAACTAACACAACAGAAGCAACAATAAAAAAGAAATGAAAAGTGGGTGTAAATAATCTTCCATTCTGACATCTGCAATATTGTAATGCTAAAAGAATCTTAGTTTACCGTGCTAATACAAGAATTATTATTTCTTAACAAAATGGTTGTGTTATTTTACATGTAAAAAGAAAATAAATCCGCTTTTAGGAGAATCTTTTACAAGTATTTTGTAAAACGTTTATTTGTTCTGCATTTGCTGTTCCCAGTAAGTGATGAATCTTTATTAAATTTCTTTTTTACTGGGCTAAACCGGAAATTGTGGAGTAAGTCCGTAACGTTTCAGAGATGTCGTCTCTCGGTGACCACTCTTCCGGGAAAGGATGGGGAAAATATAGGACAAAGCCTTAGTTAGACCATCCAAGCATTCACCTGGTGAACTCAGAAATATCCTGATTCCTTTAAAACCTAAGTCACTTTCATTTAGTAATCGAAAAATCCTGGGAACGATCCCAGCGAAGCGGTTCATACAGGCTGGGAGTTTTCTAGGATTTTTCCTTAGTCACATCAGCCGGGATGATACCTCCAAAATAGGCCCTGGTCTACAGCCTTTCAGCACCCTCTCCTATCCCAGTCTAAGCCAGAGTTGTCTTATAGTAATAAACAAAAATTCAAAATTCCTTATTACCTTTTAATCATCGAGTTCTCGGTTCAATTCTCAGTGAAGATATATTTGATCCGCAGCGAATCGAAATCTACTTTAGATAACAGAGTCATCTTCATTCCGTAGAAGACAACGACAAACTGTAAAAGATTATCATTTTGGCCAGGTATTAAAACTTTCCGTGAGATAACAATAATCATCATAATTCTGTTAAACATGGCTTAAACTTACACAACCTCCAACGAGAATGAATAAGGAATTCAAAGCGTATGAATTTGTTACAAGACCTAACTTCCAATTTCGCTGCAGTATAAACGGAATGTTTTAGACAAAATAGTCGTAACAAAGTTACGTAACTATTTTGTACAGTACGCGATAGAGTAATAACCCCACAAAATGTAAAATGCATTTTAAGACCAGTCCTCTTGCCATCCATCATGTTCGAATATCTTCTATGTAGTATATTATTCCATTGTAAGAATGCTGGTATGGTACATAAAATAAAGACCATTTTCTTCCTTTGTTCTATTGTAAAGCAGAATTGTATACAAGAAGGATACATAACATTAATTTGCACTAATTGCCTCATTATTTTATGAACGACTACACCATCCAATATTGTAGTTTCTCTTGTATTTATAACAAAACTTTTCCATGTACAAATTTTATAAAAGCGTAAAGGCATAGATAGATATATTAAAATGCGATTATAACAAATACGTGATAGGGAATGGGATAGATGAATTTTTGCCCAACAGAGGTGCGCTAGTATCGCATACTGACCATTCCAGTTCAAATTTAGATGAAGATCTTATTATCAACCCTTTCCCTTGCTTCTCATCAGATGCACGAAGTAAACACTGAGGAAGTAGCTTATTAAAACGATCTTGTAGGCTTGTTTTGTTTTACACTTTTCAAAGCCTGTCTCTTGCTGAAAAATTAACAGTCAAGCGAATTCCATACCCTTATGGAGTAATTATACAATCTAGAAAAGAAAAAAAGTGTTAGTTATTTTCAAAGGATAGTTTAGTAGTTCAGTGCTGATCCTACTAACGAAAAGATCAGATATGCTGACTTAGAAATAAGATTACTGATCTGATTTTCAAATAAATTAGAATGATGATATATCTAATTTTAAGAAACATTTTTTTTTACAGTGTTGCCTTAGTATCCTGGGGGCTATTCCAGTGGCCGCTTATGCTGATTGTGATATCTGCAGGGTTTCTCCTCAATCGTAACCAGGCAAATGCCGGCACGGTACCTACTAACTAGCCCCTGGCCGACTACTTTCCAACATCCCCGTCTGAGTCAGAGAATCATAAACAAAAACAGCGTATTTTTTTTCTTCAAAATTTCCTAAGCTTATTACACAAGGCTACAACAAAGTTACGCGAAACATAATCGTAGCTTGAAGAAATAAAAAAAAAACAAGTCATTGATAAAACAAACTTACCTATGTATAATATCCCCACCACAGTTGCCCACAACATCAGTTGATATGTTACTTTTCCTGCATCCATGTTGTTGGTGTTGTGATATGCACTTCACTGCACTAGAAAATAAACTTTCCTTCTTTTTTTTAAAAAAAATAAATAAACAAATCTTCCACACACGCCTAGATTTCTTCTTTATATTTAGAAAAAAACAAACTTTTGATTTTTTTAAAAAAAGAAATCAGTTCACTAGAGTGTAAAGTAGTTTTATTGTCTTGTCTGAGTATAAAAAAGCAAAGCGGAGTTTTTTAGAATATCGTTTTTCTTCTTTATTTTCTTTTCCTGATCGATGTTTCTGGAAGGAGACTTACGTGTCACTTAAAAAAAATAATTGTGAATTACGTACAAGCACAAAAAATTGTAGAATTTCCGTAAAATTTAATAAAATTCTTCTTTTTCTTAAAATATCTTCAAGTGATAAACTTAGAAATAAATTTTAAATATTTCATCTAATTAATTTTTCTTTCTCCTCGGTGGTAAATAACCACACTGACACCGTTTTTTTTTTCAGAGCGGAGATCGTCTCATTCAGTAGGATCCGTGTTCTTTTTGGTTTCACGCACGACGCGGCGTGCGTGAAGAAAAGAGTCGGGATTTTCTTTGGTTTTTCTAAAAAAAGGAAAACTTGTGTTCAAGGGGGGAGGATTTCCGAAGTTGTTGCTTTAGCGATTGCAACCCGTCTACTACACGAAGAGAAAACTCGGCTGCTCTCGACTCGTTGCGAGGCGGGGAAACCCGAAACTACACGAGAAGTGGGGAAACATTGAGCCGAGAGGGAGCGAGCGCTGACGTAACTAAAGTAATATATAATTTTCTGCTTTTCGCTTCGTAACCCTTCAAGTGCACTATTGAGTGATATTTATAATAAAGAGTGTAAATAATGATATTAAATAGAGTTTGGTAATAACTTACAGCTACTAACATTATTTTCCAGAATAAATAAAATATTTTCTTTACATTTATCATTGCTTCTCTTCTGCTCAAAGCGGCAGGTCCTTTCAAGCGTGGTAAACACTCACCATTAATACAGAAGTGCTGAATATTAAATCTTACAATAGCGGAAAGAGGAATTACTTCTTTAGACCGGGTTTTCATGGGAATGTAAACATTTTTAGATGAACTTCCAATCGTGGAATTTATCACGCTTTTCAGACGAAATTCCTATCTTTTAAAAGCAAAAACTACTCAGTAAGTTATGTTTAAAAGAAAGAAGAAAATGTTACCTGGGCGGGAATCGATCACGCTCTTCAGCTACGCTAATCAGGCACGTGTCATCCAATGCTTTCGAAACGTTCTTCTATTGTTCATCACGTAGTAGATGATATGGCTCATAGGTTAGTCATAGTCAGGTTTGATTGTAGTTTCTTTTACGCACAAATACGCAGCTTGGACTTAGCTACCTGAAATGTGTTTAGTTAACTTAATCATCTTAATTTCTGCTTCAATTTTCTATCGTGAGACAGTCGTCTCTTAACGAACGTGACTAATACCTATATTTCATTGTGAACCACTCTTAAAGGCGGAAAAATCTCGCTTTCAAATTTGAAGAATAAATGACATCCGTAAAACATCGGAATCTCTTCTTAAAAGATCACGAGAT
>JAGDQP010017493.1:0-38416 GCA_022664845.1 Lepisma saccharinum | reverse complement strand
CCGTAGTAGAAAGTGTACTTGCCCTGTGGGATGCTATCTTGACCCTCCCACCGAACTTCTTGTATCGCTAATATGTCTAGCTCGTACTTTTCGGTCTCGCGTACCGCCACCTGAAGAGCGCCCGTTTGGTATAATGTTCGTACGTTCCACGTTCCTATTCTAAGATCTTTCTTAATCCTGTTCATAGAGCCCCCTGAAGCAGTCCCAGCCCGGAGATCCGAATGAGGGACTAGTTTACCTCCGGAATATTTTACCCCAGGAGAATCCATGAACCATCTGTTACTGTTTCTTGACATGTTTTAGCGGTGTAGAGTTGTCAGCTCTACGACCTCGCAGTAAAGGTAGACATTCAAGATGTCGCCCTCTGTCCATCTCTGAGCCTTGCCGATGTCATTCATCTTCAGCCTCAGAGTGGTAATGGTGATGCTGCTTCCCCTCACCATGATATTTTTGTTCGGGGTTATCTTCCCCTAGCCTTTGTAGATCCCTCTACTAACTGCAAGGCAGCAGTACTGGCACCTACGTAGGAAAACGTATGACTTTGTCTCCAGCCACTTGTGGTCTGTCTGTACATAGACTTCCGAAGATTTATTTATTTCGGGTATCTTCATATACGACTCGGAGACTATTTTACATTGGAGCTTAGCAACAACAACAAGCATGAACAATGGGAAAGGAAATCGGACGGAAACGGACATAGCCTTGAAATAACATGATCCCGGCATTTGCCTGATAAGACTTGAAAACTTCAGTCAGGATGGCCGTCTCCAGGAATGGAATCCTGGACCTCCGGAATGCGAAGTCAGCTCTAAAGCATTGAGCCACGGGCGCTCGGTGTTTCATTTCATATCGCTTCTGTTTCACAAAATGTTCCTTAGCGTTGGCATAGATGAATTTTGCCTGTTTTCATTTGAATGAATGAGAGTATGATGAAATAAAACCCTGAAGAACACAGAGTTAGGTATTAGAAAGGTCGTCGCATCAAGTTTGTAAACACTGTTACTTTTATTTCCATTAATTTAGTTATGAAGCAAAGATTCACTTAAATTAGAAAAATTAATGCATATGTACGAGCTCCTAAACTTCGTTCCTTTGTTTCAATAATTCTCCTCTTCATTGTGAGGCGTTCCGCCTTTTCCACTGTGCACACAAGACAACTTAATAGATAATGAGTGCATCTGAATTGAGTCTAGCATCTCTGCACTCTAACACTACAGGGGGGCAGCCACCAAACAGATGCTTTCATACGGGGATGTTTATTGTTTCCTGCCTCATTTCTTTTGCTGCTGATGGATTTTTGCGAGGTGACAAAGGAATGTAGCCCAAAAGAAGCTATTTCTTCGGAATAAATGCAAAACTACTACCAAGATTTGATTGTGTATTACCATAACTGCCGTCTTCGTAAATCGAAATTCCAGGAATTTCTCACTATTAAATGTCGCGAAAGAACATCCCCCTTACGGGGGGTGGGGGGGTGTTCAGAAATTTTCCTTAGGGGGTGTTGTCGAAGTCTAGGGAGGGTGTCGGGGGGGTGTAGCGTACTCCCTGCTTTCATGCATCTGCTAAAACACTGGAAAACTTCAATCAGGATAGCCGGCTACATCCACATGGCTTGCCCAGCACCAAGTCGAAACCCACTGGATCACGGGGAGTTGGATACTCTTTTTCTACGTTATAAATGTTGTTAAATATCCTTTGTAAAAGTAGAACTTATAGGATTAAAAAGACAGACAGACAGACAGATTGACAAACAATAGAGACCGGAACTTAGAATCAGTGACAAAGAAAGCTCACAAAACCCAATCAGATTATGGAAAGATGGTAGCTTATTCTGTACACTGTGATGCTTTAAATGTATATCATTGTGACAGGAATTGTTTCATGTTGTGATTTTAGAAGAGTAAACTTCAAATTAGGTTTGAGAATAGATTGCTGTTATAAAAAAAAATTAAAATATTTCCTTTTTGACTACTCGTCAAAATCTTTCGTAAATTTTCGGTTGTAGTTTCTTTATGAACATAAGCAATCATCTTTATTTCTCTATCTAATAAAATACTTAATTAAAGAATTTTCTGAAAGAATTTTATTCTCGTACGTAAACTTGAAAAACGAATTATAATTTAACGACAATTATATTCTGCTACGAGTATAGTTCAGAGACATTCATAATTCTGTAAATATATGAAATGTTATTATATACACTGCGAACTTAAAAGACCAACGAGAATATTATTTTTAACTGACATCGTGTTCTCCTTCTACAGTCCGCGGATCCTTTGGTTCCCGCTGGTCCTCGATTCAACTGGCATACACCAGTAGGCGTTCCAATGGCAACCGATGCTGACTGCTCGAGTCACCCTCAAGACTGGATGACCAATCTCGGATAGTTTAGAAAAAACAAACAAACAATTAAACATAGTTCCAAATAAAACATAACCCTGCGGTCACACCAGAGAGCAGAAATGTGAGTTATATTCCTATTTTCTTTCTTATACATTCCATTCAGTTGAATGCCATTCGAAATGAAAGAGAGTAGAATAGGATATGCGACATGTATTATAGAGGTCATGCTTGAATGTTGAGCTGAGTTGAAGCTTCTTACTAGCCACAATGTATCCTGCTTCGAATGTAATCTTAAGATTGCCATAAAAATTACTGCTTTGATATAACAGCAACTCTCATGCAAATCTAGCAGTTTACCCGTAAAAACAATTATTTGCATAATTTTGGTTTTGTAATGAATTTTATATCATTCTAATGCAGAATATAAGCTGAATTTTAAATCTATAACAATTAAAACGAGAATTTTAATACTGATTACGTAGCATAACTTTGATCCAGAGGATTCAGTCTGAGGAGAGAAATTAAGAAATATAGATGAAAAACACACAGCTTGTTTTTGAAATGTGTTGAAAAAGGAGATTAGTGCAATATCAGCTTTACTACCCAGAAATTGAATGAAGGATTCCTTTGAATTCAAAGTTTTTAATATTTTTAATCTGAGAGGACAAGTTTGTTTACCCGTTCGTCTGGCACAGCATGTTGTATCACCGTTGATTCATCCTATAATAATAATAATCACAACAACAGTATGTCTTATCCGTTATGCTAAAGAAATATCTGAAGAAACGTCTAATTATGACCTTGAATTCTGGACTGTCAGTTAATTTCAGATTGTAAGTTGTGCGAATTACAACTTGAACACAAATAACGGAAGAATTGTTTATACTTTTTTTTTGGAAATTGTTCTCTTGATTACAGCTTGTATCCAACATTTTACAAAAAGAAACATAGTTATTGTGAATGAGAAATCCAAGCTTGTTGCTGCTAATGCTGCTGTTTATGAATTCTATGTGCACTGAAGTTAACAAGGAGACTTACTTGTGGTTTCAGTTGCTTCTATTAGGCTCCTTGTTACAACTTATTAGCTGTTTCACATAGATTGTCAATATATTTTTATGTATATAGTTAAGATATACGCTGAATAGCACTGTATAAATCGATTAAACAAGAAAGTTCTCAATGCGTTCTCCCAGCTGGACCAGCACCAACGTAGATAAGGCTACGCCTATATTCGGCATGTAGAACATAATTATTCATGTGACCAAATCATTAAGTTAAAATACATAGCGGAGTTGTGCACTGAAAGATAGTAGTGACTTTCTTGTGACGTCAAACTAAATGTTCTCTTCCACTTGGCAAGTGGCAATTAATCGAAATATTAGTATGGACTCAAATCTTATGTATCCCCCTTCCCTCCTGTTTTACTAATTTACACTGCACCTTCACGAGCGTTTTCGTTTCTTAGTCACTGTACATGAATGCATTGCATTCACTTTTTCGCTGAAAACTACTAATTTTTGTTTGGTTTTGTTACCCATTTTAAAGTTTTTTGGCCGAAAGTTCGATAAAAAGCAATTCACCTCAACCTTTTTTCTGTTATAAAAACATTGGTTGTCTTATGTTTCTTCATACGTATCAGCGAATATGGACAAAATTTAGACACTGCCAATAAATAGTGGTTCATTCTATGCCTACACGCCAAAAATTCATTTTTTTAAAAAATATTTCCATGTTCTTACATTTGGTCTATTTCATTCTTGGCTATGCATCTTCTTAGAATTTGTCCAGAATTGAATCACTTCATTGCTTGTGGGTTTGTAAACTGACAGAGGAACCTCCCCCCCCCCTCTCTCTCTCTCTGTTATCAGCGTCATATTCAGTCCTTTCCTTTCCACATATCTCGGTCTGCTACTATCCTCATCCATGTAGCTCCTGAGAAACGCTTGATCATGTGATAAGAAAGGAAGGGTGCAGACATTTGACTCTACTAATGCGCGTTGGTGAGCAGCCCATACATGTTTGTTCGCCAAACAGTTGTTTGGGTACTAACAGGCCCCACGACGTAAATGTATGGATTGGACTTTAGGCTTCTATCTCGGTCGGTTTTCCGGCCTCTCCGTATATATGACTCCTCGGGTTCACCTCACCATTACATGCCCTGGTGAGGACTAAGTGAAGACAAGCTGAATTGAAAGTGAGAATAAGGATGAGGGCGAAGTTAAAATGTGAGGCGATAGTGAGTAAGAATGAGGGAAAGAGAACAGAAGAAGGTGGGTTTGAGCGTGGGTGAGGGTGATATGACGAAGTGAAAAAGAACTGAGGGTCAGAGTGACGGAGGTTTGACGAAAGTAAGCACCTATGGTACACCTTCATGCTGACAAAATTATCGTAAAATAACGAATATTGCCACACAATACAAGTCGATTTAAATTATGTTTGCTTCTCAAGAGGCAAACTCCAGTACAGAGGAACACAACTCTTAAAGATCGTGTGTGGGTTAACCACATATTAAAATAGTCGTTGTTTAGTTAGAACGCCTACTTCGCACCCTAGAGTCTTTCTCGTTGGTGTTCTATCAGATATCCTTGTGTACCATCGACACATAACATACCCCAGCAGCTTCCGCGCTTGTTTTCATTGCATACTTCAACAGAGTTCTTGCCAAAAGATCCCCAGCACAGTAGGTGCCTTCAGGAAAATAAAAAAAAGAACGCAAGGGTCAACTGGGACCACCAACATTTTTACAGACAGTTAACAGGTGTTTAATGTCACACGACCTCTATATTGAGGGGCGAGGAGAGGTTCGAATCCACGCGAACCACAAACAAGAAAGATGACTTGTGGGGTAAGAAAGAGATGACGTGACACTGACAAGCAATTTGTCCTATGTTGCAGCCCTGTCAAGGTCTTCCTGTTATCTTATTCAAGCTTGATGCAGAGAAAATGTCTTCATTTTCAACCCTTTCACTGGAACAGCCTGTCGTTGTCACTTCCGAAGAAATAGGCCCTGGGTAGAAATGATGACGCTTCCTTGTAGTAAAGTCTGTGTTCTATTATTATTATTATTATTATTATTATTATTATTATTATTATGGGAAGAAGGAAGCAAATAAATTCCATATACACGGTGTATTATCTTAATATGTGGGCCGAACTTCACAGACGAATTCCTGACACCAAAAGAAGAAACAAGTCCGTTTGAAGAAATTTCGAAGTATTCTTAAGTTTGGAGCTACAGGCGTTCAAAGTGACACCGGCACCGTCACAAAAGACGTGATATCTGTTAAATAATGACGCAAACTGTGTCGGCTGAGTAAATCCCAATCAAAGTAGTACCCAAACACCTAATTAAGTTATGCTTATGATTGGCGAATAGAGCTTAAAAGGGATTTCTGTACTTGCCCTTGTAAACCATTTATGACAACAACAAAAAAAATATTATGTTGCGAAACTTGTCTATGCGCCACTCTCTTAATGAAAAATATTGCTCGAATTTATGTATTCTGGTAATACTTTAATTGTAATTTACGCCATTATTAGTTCGAATATGATGGCATATTATGACGATACCGGCGTAATTTGAACACGCAAAGCTCCAACACGACGCATATTTCGAAATGCCTTCAAAGGAACTTGTTTCTTCTTTTGGTGTCAGAAATTCGCCTGTGAAGTTTAATCCACATATTCATCCTATCATTCATCTAGTGATGTATGTCGAAATACAGATATCGAGAAATACAGTATGTCTATTTTGAACGACATTTCGATATTACTAATTCCCGATTTCGCACGATCTTCGATTTTCAACGATAGTTATTATTCGATATTCAATGTATCGATCTTCCTTCAACGTCAATGTTTGATATAGAATTTTCATTATTAAGAGATGCTCAATAAATTGTTCTCATGCCCCCGCTTCTGGTAGACCTGGAACCGTGAAACTTGGAACAGTGATTTCCTCATATATTCTCTCCCCCCAGATTTATGCATGTATTTATCAGTGGGTAGCGCGCCAGTAGTAGTTCCGGAACAGCTGATTGTGTAGTTTTAGGCACGACTCTGTTACAGCAATGAGTTCCTGATAACCACAGAAATGAAGTTCCTTCAAAAATGATTTGAGAGATGGAAATACGATGCCGCTAGGTGTGGGGAGTACGATGGCTGTAGAGAGAATTTCATAGTCACGGTGGATAACTCATCCGCACATCTTTGGTCAACCTACCGCCCTTCCCCTAAACTAGTGTGATAAGACTAGTGTGAGCAAAGTAGTGTGATAAGACCCTTTTGGCATATAATCAATGATTATTATTTTATTCTGGCCCTCTCCCTCCCCCCAAAAACATGTTTCCATGATCTTCCCAGCAGATGCATTTTTTTGGAGGGGATATGTACTTCTTGAACTATACTTTTATTTCAGAATCAGAAAAATGGATGGAAGATGGGAGATTATAGTACATTAAGAGATGAGGGAAAAGCCTTAGTTTTCTGGGTGGAAATTCCGCCACGTTTCGGAGATGTAGGCTGCCGAAAGCATGGGAAAATAACCATCAGAGCTTCATATTTCCAATACTATGCGGAATGCTATCATCAAAGACTTTAAACTTGCTCTATCTAAAAATGCATATTCCAAAATTGTGCAGTGGGTACGCAAAGGATTTCTCAAAGTAAGTAAGTGATTCCCAGAAATTTTCTGAAGTAAAGGTAAGTCGAAATGAGCACGAATGTGGGCGACCTTTCCGGCAGGTAGCGGAAACTAGTTTGCACCAAATCGATATCTCAGACTCCTTATGACAATTCATTTTATTTTTTAACAAATTGCGTGGTTTCATAGCAACCAGAAGTAAGAATTACATACTGTCAACTAGCGTTTAGTTTATCATTAAGAGACAAAGTCACTGCTTAGCTGAATGGCATTGATTACGTATGTCTTCCTTAGTGATACGTAAAGTAGTTATTTTAATGCTGATTTCGATCTACCTTTACTCCAGAGAATTACTGGGAATCGCCTACTTCCTTCGAGAAATCTCTCGCGTGTGTATTGCTCTCTGCAATAAGCATTTTTGGATAGAGCAGGGTTAAAATCTTTGATGATCGCATGCGATATCAGATCTACCGTTAGTGGAATTGGAAATATGAAGCTTTAATGTTCATTTTCCTACGCTTTCGGTAGCTTCTGGCTTAGAAACGCAGCGGAATTGCCACCCCGGTACGGCGGTATACCTAAGGCTTTCTCCTTTATCTTTTTATGAACTATCAGCTCGTGAAGTTTGTTGGTGCTTTACGTTACCACCCTGCATATGGAATAAACTTACAGTAACCAAATCCTACTAACTGTAAGTGCAAATGATAGTTAGAAGACAACAGCTTCTATACCTTAGGAACGTCCTTAATTTATTTAGTTTTTCAATCCGAGGCAGCAATTATGAATAAACCTTAACTTTCATTCAACAGAGTATACGGATTTGTCAAATTTGATGATTTTACTTACTAAAAAAAGTCATCTTAATTCAGTATTACATTAACCTAATGTAGTTCTTTATTTTAACCATGTTGTGTACGTATTGCTTGACTATTTAAAGACACATAAACATTTGTCATCTATTATACACGCACACACGCAAACTGTTTTGTTTTTTGCAGTTGAGTGCATTGCTTTTGTTACATACTTCCTGGCCCCCCCTCTTTTTTTCTCAACTATTTACTGAACAGTGACTGATGCCACGCCTCGTAGAAGTAGATGTAACTGCATCCCACTTTAGATGACATGTTGATACTGATAGGTAATCTAACAGCAATTAATTAATTAGCTCAATTTAGAACATTGCGATACACTTTCCAGATCTCCAGTTGCACCTATACCACCTATTCCTTTAACTTTCAGTAATTCAGTTTTAAATCGATGTTCCTGTATTAACAGCTCGGAGTGACACATGAATCGATGTAACGAATAATCTGTAGTAAATGTACTTCCTACCTATACTGGAAACGGTCTTACATAACAAATAAAGAGCTTATTGAAACTAAAGAAAAAAGAAAAAAAACCTGTTAGAAATATGCATTTTCTTACGTTATACAGGATTAAAAAACACTTGATAATTACTGCTGCGCATTAACCAGTAAACTATGGATGAGAACCTCGCGGTGCCGAGAGGTTAGTGCGCTTCAGTTTTGTGCGCGTGATCACGGGTTTAAATCCTCCAGGTTCGTTAAACGGAGTGGTTCGGAGTCCACCAAAAAACTGTAGGTGTCTTTAGAGGATCACCAGCTTCTGTTAATAAAAAAATAATCTATATATCAATCTCCCAAATTCGTCCTAATTTTCCCAAAGCAATAGAAAATAATTTTCTGAATATGTTCAATATGTTGGGAATGGTCTAATCTCTGTTAGCCCAAATACAATCGAGGAAGATAAAAATTACTAAAATGAAAAAGAATTAATGACTCATGAACAATATTCTGTACAGCAAAAATATACATTTTCAAGAAAAGAAAGATAAGTTCATAGTTTTCTGTTTTAAATTTAACTATCTTAAACAAAATTTATTTCGCTACGGCAAATTCGGAAATAGTGGTGTAGATTTTGTGTAGAGGAAAGTGGTCCCATTACATTAATGTTGAAAAATTAAACTATCAAAATACAATAGTTCTTCAGACTTGAAGTTGAAGGAATGTTATTTTGTTTCAGATCTGCACTCAACTCTTTACATGAAAATTAAAATAAATGCCATCCCTACAGTTTTAGGCTATTTTGTTCCAGCATTAGAGCACAGAATAGGACCACTGCGAAAGATTTGTTCCCTCTAGACCCCCTTTAATTTGAAACGTAGGCTACTTAGTACTTACGAGAGAACCATCCCACTGAGGAGAGCTCGATTTTCACACCCGGACATATTTATCCGAATTTTGGGTCATTAGAAACATCGAATAGCTTTTGTGTCATTTACGAGATTTAAAGATTTGAAATGTGAGGTTATTTTGTAGTATATTGTCTCCTGATTTGCGCAACCCCCTCGATATTCATTGTTTCAGGCAACACAGAATTGTCTGTTTAGAGATGAAAGGAGGATTTCAGGCAAAAAAATATAGGGCTCACGTATAAAACTATGAAACTTACAAAAAACGTAACTAATAAAAAACTACATTTATTGCAAAGATTTATTTAATAACAATAATAAAATAAAGAAGAAAAAGCGAGAGTTATTTGAAGTTATTTTCATGTAATAATTTTCTCTTGCACATCCTGCCGAATCGGACACGAAACCTTCTATTGTAAAAACGAAGCAGATGTTGAGACGTGTGTGTGTTTTTATATAGCTCTATAAACAAAACAACAGTTTGTTCGTCTTCTTTCAGATAGCATTTTGTTTTGTCGGGGCATGCCAATTGGAAGTGAAGTCGAGGACTCGTGAAGTTCTTGTAACATCTTTCCTTTTTTTTTTTTTTTTTTTTTTAACCAACACACCTCCCTCACGGCCATGTTTATATCCACGATTTGTGTCTGGTGCGTTGGGTGCTACATTGCGTGCGAACTCAAGCACCGGAATATGGACGGAATAGCAAGTCTGTATAGCGTGTGCAATGGCCACATAGTTATTTACAATGCGGAATCAGGTGGGGCGGGGACAAAAAGTCTTATTGGCGGGACATGAAAAACGCCCCCTTTGTACTGCCAAGAAACCCCATAAACCAAGATAAATGTTGTTTTTTTTAAATAATACTTTTTATTATTATTTTACAAGTAATTTCTTTATGACTCCTTGTATCATCCTATTCATGTAATCTCTGTTTATTTTCTTCCCACTAACTTACTGTTTGTAAATTTATTTTTTATTCTTTTCTACGAAGAAGATTAAGAAGGGGGGAGTATTCAAAGAATAAGGCCGTATGGCAAAGAATAAGCTGTAATACTCTGATGACAGAAACAGGGAGAGGCTAACCGAAAGCATGCGCAATGTGTGTTTATGTGTTGTTTTTTTTAAAATCACACACATATGTAAATGAACAGTATTATCTATTTCTACATTCATTTGTAACCCTAATTCAACTTTACTCTCGCTTTCTCTTCTCGTTTATTATGCTTGATAGAGTCTGCTGATTTTGCTGTATATTTGTTAATGAAGCCATAACTACAATTATATGTAAATTGAAGCAAAGGATACTTAATTCTATTCTCTTTTTTAAAGGGAAAATATCAAACCCTTTTTTTAAATGTTTTCATTTATAGTCTGAATGCAGCGCTATGGCATAAGTCGTCACATCTGAAGGACGATATCCCTCGGCGATTACTCTGCCGAGGAAGGGATACAGAATACAGCGGCCATCTCGGCATTCACCTGGTGAAACTGAGAAAAGTTACTTGGAAACCCTCAGTCTGAATGAGTGGCAGCTGGGCTTTAACCGCATGCCTCTCCAGTGCCGACTTACAGCCTATAACTACTGAAGCAGAGTGAATATAGCAGTTTGTTTGTAGTACAATAATAGCCACAACTCAGTCACCGATCGAAAAAGTAACTATTGTGATTTCCTCATTAATAATCTCATTTATGATATGAAGTTTTATTCATTTACTTGTTACTTAAAGTAAATGAAGAGCGTATTGTACAGGACGCCATAGGATAATTTACGTGAATCCAATTTTATAATACTTTTAACCAGGGTTGATTGATTTAAATCAAAATCATATGTAAGCTTGAAATTTACCCTTTAGTCCTTACGTGATGATAGGCTCTTATGATGTCAACCAAAACCAAAGTGATCGACCTAGAATTTAACGAACTTGACGAACGTAGGAACCCAATTCCCATTATAAGTTTACAATTTGTATTACAAATCGGTTTATTTTTGTAATACGTATAAAAATGAGCGCTCGCTTTCTGTACGCGTGGTCACGGGTCCAAATCCAGCCGCGGCCGCCGGGATACATTGAACGGAGTGGTTTGGAACCCACTTTACCAAAATCTGTAGATCCCGTCCTTAGAAGCTCACCAGCTCGGTTAGAACGTTAATAATATTTCACTCACGTATGAAAACGTGAACACACACAAAACAGGAAATCCAGTTTTCGTGTACTAAAGAAAAGAAATGTGTCCTACCATTACATACTATGTGTATTTGTATCAAATTATGGATTTGTTCACAAATTGCTCAAAAGTTATTTATACTCAGTGGAAGTATAAAGTTTACCTGTGTGTATGCTGAAGGATGAAAATGCAAAGCTGCGTATCCTCTATTGATTTGACAGCGTTAAATGGCTCTCATTGAGTTGAATTTTATTTAAGACTTCTAGACAACTTTGGATTAGACCAAATGGATAATGATAGGAGAATTTGGTGGAACAAAGAAAGTGGAAGGAAACGAGAGAACCCTGAGAAAACTCACGCACGCGGTATTTGTCCACCACAAAACCTACATGGCACGATCCGGTATCGAATCGGGCCCCCACGGTCCAGATGGGATCGCTATATCACTGAGCGACCGCGGCTATAAAATAGCTCTCATACTTTATGGAATTTTATCATGGGATGTGTCCCAAATTGATAGTGTAATTTTGATGGCTGAAAGTTAAGTGAAATGAACTAAAATTTATCTTAGTAAACTTAAATCCTAGAATATTTCGTTAGGAAGATGTAGCCTGGAGAAAAGAGGCAATTGCGATTATAAAATTTACTGTTGCTTAGGAAGAAAGGAAGACACAAATATCATTTTAGAAGGAAGCTGATACGTAGAAACATTGCAATTTTTTTTTCGAAGTTAATTGTAGTGTATTCTCTCTGAAACCATTCATCGTGTATCGACGAAAGTAACGTAGAAGTTTCCTACATTTTAACTTCTCTTTGTAAAATATACCATAAGTAAGTAACGCCATGTCTTCCTTTCTTTTCAAGATGATTAAAAGCTGTTGTAATTGTCTATTTCCCATGTCTATCTTCCGCAGCGAACACCATATATTCGTGAATAATTCTTAAGTTTCTATGGCCAGCAGATGACAAATTTATTCAACTGTACGTCATTAGCATATTTCTGTTCACAATTTCGTAATTACAATAGAAAATAATTCATATTGTTCTAAAAAAAAATTCTAAGCACTTCCACACCTTATCTATCCGCAGCTCTACGAAACTAATGCTTGAGATGGCACCTTCGTTAAAGGCCCCACCCGCTATCTTTTTCATCCGTTTCGTGGGTATCGTAGATATAGTCACATAGACAAGTCAACCTTATGATTTGAAACGAGCTCCAGAACAGTCTAAAATATAAAAAAATAAGAAACAAAACATAGTTTAAAATCTTGATCGGAAGTGAAAATGGGAATTTCCCCCCGTTTATTACTAACCTTGACATTATTTCAAGATGTTATACACAAATATTTACTTTACCGACACAGGTTTTTAATTTCAAGTTTGTTTTTTTATTAACTAAAGTGGCTACGTTTTGAAAAATAAATGAATCCATAAAACATTGCTTGTATGTTCACTTATACTTTCTTACAGAATAGAAGATTAAATTCAGAATGAATGTTCTATAGGCTCTATAATATGAACTAGTAACATTTCTGATAAAAAGTTTACACACCAGTTAATTATAATAACACTATCCTTTTCTTTTCTTGTGTTAAAAAAAAAGAAACGCGATTTGAAAGGTATGGTAGTACGGACCAAGCAAGACCCGCGAAAACAAATTTTAGTGCATTTATATTACTTTTCCATTTTTCAGTTTTATTTTATTTTCAGTAGCTTTGCTCATCTTGGAAGTGTACCGCTCACCCTAAGGACGTGAAGTAAGTCTGTTTCAAAGAGAGAGTATAAGATCTTCTTGCAATAATAAAAGACTTGTAATTAGGGATGGTCAGATCCGTATCTCAGAGGATCTGGATATCCGATGTCCGGATCCGTTCGGCCTTCTCTACTTGTAATACGTTCATCACGAAATTACTGGGGTTAGGCGATCATTAGCTCTGCTCTTCTCCAATATTATAGAAAATATTATGGAACAGTACTTTTTACAAGTCATCGCGCTATTTTCTTCTTTCGTAGGTGAAAACATTGTTGTTGCAATGCTCATTACTTTATCGAATGTTTAATGTTCGATGTTAAAATTCGTAGACCAAATACTTTTAAGGGAAAATATCAATATTATTAAAATAGAAAGTTTGATATGTTGCATACGAAAACTAAATTCATTTAAATGGCATTCTACAAGGATCCTGTTTAGATCCTTTGCGCAATATCTTAAATCGCTGGTTTTAAAACAATCGTACTGAAACTACGACATCATGTTTAATTAAACTTCTAACGAAGTTTTCGTATTCTTTGAACGTGCTACCAACAAGAACAGGACAAAATAATTTTCTTTCAATTATTTGGTTACTTGTAATTTGCAGACAGACTTTACTAAAAGGCTTCTTAATTTTTTATTTAACTTTGTACGTTTATCGTATAGTTAATTATATTATTACTGTCCTTTTATTTCTTAAACATCTTTAATTAAAGAAAAGTTCGTCCCTTGTCTTTCAGTTTATTCTTGGAATATTATATATATATATAATGTCCTCATAATGGTTCCGAGATATAAAATTCAGTCCGACATCCCCTGTCATTCTTCCTAGCAAGAAAATTGAAAAGTTTTAGTGTATGTATTCTTAAACATGTAGAAGCAAATGAGATACCCCACACCACCTACCTAAAAAATTATCAACAGTTAAGAAAAGATTATAACTTGTCAATAAAAGGGGAGTTTGGGAACTTTTTTTAAATACATAAAGAAATAAGTCTCTAATTCTCGTCCCTCCCCCCCCCCCCCCCCCCAATGTACGCTTTCCGAAAGCTGTCTGCTTCTTTGGCAGTAATTATTCAAATTGAGTGCTTGAGAACATTGTCCTTAGCTTTTCTTCTTTCAGTGGTCTTTTTTTTTTTCGGAACTTTTTCCCCTATATCGTCTTTTTTCCTTATTTCCTTTTTTTTCTTAGTTGATGCAAATGTCTGTCTCCCATCGGTTCTTCATCTTCTTTATCGTTTTCTTCTTTCCCTTCCCCCACACTTCTTGGTCCCTTCATTTGTTCTGAATTTCTTTTCTATAGACAGAAAAGTAGCGTTTTCTGATGTACGGGTTAGGGAACTAGGTTGGGAAGGGGATAGTTCTTTTTTTTTTTTTGTTGCCAATTCTACACAGAGAGACAGTCAGACAAAGAAAAAAAAGAAGAAACAGAGAAGATACTTAAAAGGAAGCTGCGAGGGAGGAGAGGGGAGAGTGTATGAAAAGATGGTTCGTGCAAAGCCCTCCTCATCTCGAGGGACAAGTTAATGAAACGGAAGTTTTATGCACGCTAATGGAACTCTGGGAACAAAGTGGTTAAAAGTTTGAACTTTGCTTCTGTAAAAGCTGGATTCGTTTCTGTTCTTTTTTTTTTTCATAGAAAAAAAGTTTTTTAAAAAAGAATTTTTTGTCTTTAAATTTCTTTCTTAAAGGCGTGTCCCTTCCCTCGTTCTCTTTTCTTATTATCTTTACTCTCGTCTCGATCACTCCGTTCTCATTGAGGACATTTCTTATATATCAACACACTTCTTGAGGGACTGTTATTGTATCGCACATTTTAATACAGTCTGTTTGTGTTTTCAGGTGCAGTTCTTAAATAGGCGTCTCTTTTACTTGGCTAGTTTTGTTTTACGGTACATTGTGTGCGGATTTCTCATAGTTGTATCTGTTAGTTCAACTATAGGTGAAGTATATTTTTCTCTTTTAGAAAAATCTAGACGCCACAAGTTTTTTTTGTTTATTTATGTGTTCAATGATTACGATGGTGGGTGTTCTGCCCGAAAGTAGGTTTATGACCCGAAGATCCCTGGGCAGGGTGAACCGATGGTGGTTCGCCATTGCCTTCCATCAGAGGAAGGTGACGTACTTAGAACAGGATCTAAAGTTTAACGTGAGTTCCCGAAAAATTGTCCCCCCACTGGGTATGGAACCTGGGACTCTGATTCAAGGCAGCGAGCGTTACCACTAATCCACAGGCGAAAATATATGTCCAAAGAGGACCAAACTGTCTTCTCTTTATGAAGTACATATAAGAGATTTTGCTCACAACCATTCAAGATTAATGGAAATAGAACAACTATTATTATAAACCACAATAATCAAAGGTACTATTTAATTACATTCGATTTTAGAGACATCTAGTACCAAGAGTAGCGTACATGACTTGTCACCATAGAGACATTCGCGCTACTACAGTACCGGAATTACTTTTCCGGATCTATCTTTTGTTTATCCCAAAGTAGAGACTCATGTGAATAAAGGGTTAAATGGAAGGAGACATAAATTACAGATCAAAATGTTGAAAAGTGTTTAAAGTTTATTAATTATTAATTTGTTAAATTTTGTTTCATGATAAAATGGAAAAACTCCGAAACACTGATTAAAAATTTCATCAACATCTTATCTATAACAACTACATCAGTTTGAGTTATTTTATATTCTGTCTTTCTAGCCTACATAAACAATAAATTCAGCTATTCCAAATGTTATATTGGTTATCATTTGTAGTGAAAATTCGATTTTATTACTGTTTGAAATCTTAGGCTTCTGTGATCGTATCCGCAGGTTATTGCTAGTGTCCCCTGTGGGTGAGTAATAACGATCCCTGCCTTGTAATCAAGGAGTCCCGGGTTCGATACTTCAGTAGGGACACAAGTGGTTGGGAACCCACGTTAAACTCCGTCCTTAGGATATTATCATCATCCGATGGAAAACAATGGCAAGCCACCATCGGATCATCTTGCCCAGGGACCTTTGGGTCAGGATCTTCGATCATCATCACCAACGCCTCTAAGGTGTGTATTCAGCTAAGCTATAACGTTGAAAGAAACGAGATCGATGAACAGTCTTCAGCCAACGATAACTTGATTAGTCGCTTTGAGTGTAATGTACAAGAAGTTTCTCTACAGCTCGTGACAGTTATTTTAAATAAATAATAACTTATTTTGTTTCAAGATATTAAACAAAGTTTACGCAAAAAGTGAACAATTTTTAGTCTCCTGGTATCCAGCGGAATCAACGTCAGTAATCTTGAGAAAATGATTTCAATTGTTCGAAATGTTTTCTTGTCCATAATTTATAGTAAAACCACTCTATCAATGAGTAAGACATCAAGCTTTTATGGTGAGAGATGTACTTCATGTTGTACCCATAAATAAATGATTATTCAGATCCCGGGCCATGTTAGCAGCCAGAGTCGTTAAGGCAACCCACAGAGTGGATTATTATTGTTGATCTTTTCCATTCTGCTTATCTCAGAAAAATGTAGCGTGATTTGAATAAGATTGTTTGTGATCGTGACATAATAATATAGTACTTCTAATTTATTATACTGTATTTATGCCCACAAATTATAAATCCAGCGAAATTCAGAAGATTGAGGTTTTGCACACTTCCCCGAAACTTACACCGCATAGGTATATTCATCGAGGTAATTATGATGATGAGAGCACATCGCTCATTACTCAATTATAGAATGAAGTTTTAACTAAACATTTGGAATGTTCAACTGTTTAAAATAAAAACATTTATATTAGAAAAGCAGAATTACACAGCTTCTAGGTGGTAGGTGAATATAAATTTCTTCGCGTCTTATGGAATCTGTCTTTCTTCTAAATAGCTTTTACGAGCTGCAGTAGAAACTTACGAGATGCAGTAGCTAGATAAAAACCCTTCAGTAACGAAAATGCAGTATCTCCTTTCCAAGTCTTCTCTACTTCAAGCACTGGGTTATATCTATAGTTACGATTCTTTGAGTAAATCTAAGTAATACCTTTTGTGTTTCCTAATGGGATAATCGTTTATTATTTCTTTTCCAGATGCATGGTTATGACATTCACGGTCCACCCCCACCAGGCCATGAATTGGGACCTCCGCCTGGTTCTCATCCCGCAAGCGACATGGGGCACCCCGACTCAACGGATTCCTATGTAACTTACTTGGAGAGCGACGACAGTCTCCACCACGATACATCCAGCCCATAACGCCAGTGCGGACAGCATATCTAGTGGGGAGAACGAACCCGGAAATTCGAAGATCTCACAGAAGACTTCGCAGGTGAGAATCAAGATGGTTCGAAACTGCTATAAAATAATTGAAAATTATGAGAATTGATTTATATAATTATTCTATTTCACTTAAATTCAAAATAAAAGTTAACTATTTTAACTATTCAGATAAATATTTCAGCACATTTTACATCAAAATGATATGTTCTAGGCCTACAATTATTTCATGTAAATAGTTCAGATCATCAACTACAACTGGGTACTCATCATTAGATTTTAGGGCTACGTGGGTACTGTGTTTGTGGAACACAACTCGGATTACAATTTTCCCTCCTTGCACTGATGTTCTTAATAGTTCACTTAATTTGTTGATACACTAATACAGTATTTAAATTGTAAAATGAGAAATTCAAATAAATTGGCCTACATCTTGACCAAGAAATTGTCAAATGCTTGAGTGGTGAGAGTATCGTGCAGTGCATTTGTTCTTTTTATTAAATAAACTTCTCATAGACACTTCTGGTACGAATTCTAAAGATAACTTTGTTTCTTAAAGGCAACTCAAAATAGCTACCAGTTTCTGAAGTTTTGTATCTAAACCACCATAACATGTTTAAACTATTAATTTATATTTCTGAGGGTTTCTTGGTGTCTAAGGTCAAAACTCGTCTGAAGGATGACGTCACTCGGTAAGCATTCCTTTTGCGAACGGAAAGAGGAACGTAGCAAATAGGACCTTTGTCTCGCTACCATACTGAATGTTTCTAGTGAAACTGAAGAAATTTTTTTCAAAACTACAGTCAGGATCGTCGGCAGCAGTACTCAGACCCGAGTGTCTGTCCATGGCCAATCTGAGTTTATATAATTTATTTTCCCCCCTTAGTCTTCATTGTGAACTCGATGAAATTGAATTTGTAAGTTCGAAAGTTCAGTCAAATGTCCACAGATAGTGATACGTCCTGAATTTTTTTAAAAGTAAGCAGAAAGGAAACAAAATATTACAGTTTTAAGTTTGTCGTCGTTTAATTATTATTGATGTGTGTGAACTAAAGTGACGATTAGTTTAGAATAATTATTTTTAGATGAGAAATTTGATGCTATGAGGATGATGTCACATCCATCACCTTTCATAGACTCAGAACTGAGAAACTGCGACAGATTTTAAATTTGTAACATTAAGGTAAACGCACCAGTAATGGATACTTTGAGGAACCTTTTCCCCGTTATAATTTTTAACTCAAATACAGTTCAAATGTATTGATCAAATGAGAATGTTACACGTTATCCATGCTTTCTTGTAGTAATTTCTACTCATTACTTTCAGGAATACATTATTTGATAATAAATCACTTTTTTTGTCTAACACTTTTGGTACCAATGATGGACACGGAAATGAATACTTTTGGAACCTGAATGTTTCAGTAATGGTCATACTGTTTAACTCAAAATAATTTAAATAATCATTGCTGATGTTTCGAATATGGGTGCTAAACACCCCAATGGAGAAAACACGATGGGCCGTCCGCTGGGCCGACGCCGGTCAGCGCCTTGGTTCCCGATCGTCGGGCCAACAGACCCAAAGGTAGCAAAAACCTTCCAGAAAAACGCTCATTTCGGCCGGCGCTGCGTCGGGCACCAGGCGTTTGCCACCGTCGGCACTGCTAAGACGGCCCGCATATGGCTATAAGAAACTTGTTTAGTTGGCCAAAACAAAGCATGAATGCTGTCTATTGGTATACGCACTGTCAGTTTCATTTTCTTCGTTGCTCTCATCATGATTTACGGTGTTGATTTTCCAACAGTATATAAGCCCCAGTGACCGCTGTGAGGTTCGAACACAGGAACGTTCTGCACTTCTCGTTGGTAGCTCGCCGTCCTATCCACTGATCCATGGATCCATGTTGTGAGAATGCTGCTCTTTTACGGTATCTGTATTAACAGGCAGTCTAGAATGGAGTTGCTACGCGTTGTTCACCATCATGTACAAATAAAAATAAGGAATACTTTCCTTTTATCTTTCGTATGTGCAGTTTTTCTTCTTTAACACCTTGATCATCGCTGCACTATTAAATGTGTATTTCTCAATAAGTGTAATATGTCGCCTTAGAAAACACACATATAGCGAAGTCTATGTCATAGATTAACGCCTTATTAACGAAATAAATGTTCGTTGAAATATAGTTTAAATTCATTGTTTTCAACATGCAAACGAGAACATGAAAAATGTAGTTAATTTAATTGTATTTTCTTGCTTGTAATTTTTGATATTTTTCACTACAGATTTCTGTAAAAAGACGAATGAAATTAACACATAAATGTGTTTCAATGTAATAAGCATATTTTAATATTAGAGGAGTTACAGCCCTCGGCCAGAATTCGGCCCATACAAATGCTGCCGCCCACATTTCAACCGTCGGTGTAGAGTCGGGTTCAAAACAAGTGCCGAGTGAAGCCCAACGATCCTAACTGACAATTGCAATTGATTTTTTAATCTTTATAATGAAGAAATTAATGAGTATTGTAGATGTATCGTGACTATCACTGATTTTAATTGCAATTGTTTTCTGCTGACTGTCTCAGATAGTTAGTGGCTCGCCTTCTTCTCGACTATTCTTGTCATATTACCGCCTTGTTAGGACATGGTGGGTATTTTCCTCAGTTCCGACTAAATCCCAACCCCATGGTCGGGACAAGAGAGGCAAAAAGAAAAACCCTTTCCTACTCTTTTGCCAACCATTTTAACAAAATGTACTGGTGTGATTGGTACACTGGAAGGATCAGTTTAAGCTAGTTAGATCACTCCTAGCTTCGTTCTTTAAGCCACTTTGACAACAGGACTTTTTGCCTAACGCACCCATTTGGCGTCGGGCCTCCGGTAGACCGCCTTTAAATGCGACTTTTTCCCCGACTGTCACACCCCCGACGCCGGGCCGATGGCGGCAAAAATTGGACCGTCGGGGTTGGGGCGCATTTTCTTCACTGGGAAGATTATAATACTGTTCTTTGATTGTCTGATGATTTCATAGAATTCCACTGAGTGAACATTCTGAAGGTCCTGGGTTCGAAAACCGCGTCGACCATCCTTACTGAGATTTTAACAATTATTTTCGTCAGTCATACCAGACAAATGCCCTGATGGCACCTTCAACTTTGTCCAATTGCTTCCCGTTTCCTTTCCCCTATCGTGTCCCGGCCTGACCCATAGTTTCCTTGTGGCCATAAAAATGCAAATTCTAAGTTGTAATGAATAATTCCAATACTAAAAACACTTCATTAATGGGTTTACCCGCTTTCATCATTGGAAAAAAAATACTACCAAAAATTTTCTGACAAACTTATGGTCATGAAGAGTAAATAATCATTCCTAAGTTGAAATGAAACAACTAATAGAATAAAATTTCGTCCTCGGAGTGGCGGAGAGTTTAGCAAGCTCGCTTTCTGAGCGCGTGGTCATGGGTTCAATTTCCGCTGAGGGTTATATGAACAGAGCTGTTAACCAAAAACTGTAAGTCTCGCCCTTAGAACCTCACCAGCTCGCTTAGGACGTTAATAACAACTCAGTCAGTCTAGGATTTTAATTTCAACCCAGTAATGAATAGTAAGTGTCCAGAGCTGGACAGAAACAGACTTTGCCGTAGTGGTAATGGACAGCCTCAGCTTTGCATAACAGATCTCACGTATAATTTGTTTGACCATGTATATGCGTGAAACAAAGACAGTGCAGAACAACAAAAATATTCGTTAGTGTAATTCCATGAATAAAGACCGAAAGTTCTTACCTTAATCATTTGCTTCACGGAATGTATGGAAGAGTAGGTGAAACCATGAAACTAACTTCAACATCATGTCAGAAATATCATTTGAAACCAATGGCGACCGAATAATATTCAGTTGCATCAGAACATATTATATTACTGTAAATTTTTCCACGTAGGTGAAATCATTTCCGCTCTTAAGAAAATCCTATTTTATAAGTTTTCTCTTCAAGTGTCCATTACTGGTACACTGTCCATTACTGGTGCGTTTACCTTGTATGATGTTCGATATTTTCATTTATTTATTTCCAAGCGATCGTATCTCCGTTGGTGCTCTATTGGCTTCTACTTGGGGAGGTCCTGGGATCAATCCAGCTGCCATATATCTTGACAGAGGTTTTCGCTGGTCACATGGTACTTTAGACTGTTTTATCAATAGATTTGAATTGTTTTGGAGTTAAAAATTATAACGGGGAAAGTTTCCTTAAAGTGTCCATTACTGGTGCGTTTATTTTAATGTTACAGATTTAAAATTTGTCGCGATTTATCACTTCTCAGAGTCTATGAACGCCGCTTGATGTTGTTCGTTAAAATAGCTATCGCAGTAGCTGTATCTGGAGTTTAGTGATAATCAAATAAATAAAAACTGTGAAAAATAGGGATCTGTAGTAGTACCTCTTAACAGTCTAAATATTTTTGTAGTTTGTATCGTGTTAAGTTAGACGTCTTTGTCTGTCTATAATAATAATAATAGTAGTAGTAAATATAATCTTGTAGTATGTATCTGATGTAGTAGTAAGCTGTTCCGTTCTCTCTCAAAATACAAGCAGTCTTCAATCTCAGGGTTTGCCATCTAGGGTTATATCCTTGACATAGAAGTTCACTTCTTTCTGTTTACGATTGAACTTCGAGAAATTTAGGTTATGATTCCCATTAGCTCGCTTCATCTAACAAATAGTAAATACTCCCGTTAAGAAGTTAGAATGCAGGGATTTCTCACAATACAGTTGGGGTTATTATACCAACTTTAAGTAAAACTTAAGCAGGAGAATAATATCCTTTATTCTAGTCGAAAGAGCTTTTCAGCATCTTACATTTACGCTATCCAATAAGCATAAGAAAACTAGATATTCAAAGAAGTATATTACTTAAAGCATCAATTTATTTTGGGGCCACGGTGGCTCAGTTGGTAGAGCGCTCACCTCTGGTGCTAGGGGTCGTCGGATCGATCCCTGCTCATGCCATGTGGGCTTTGTGGTGGACAAACACCGTGTGCGTGGGTTTTCTCGGGGTGCTCCCGTTTCCTCCCACTTTCTTCATTCCACCAATTCATCCCATCATCATCCATACGGCCTGAGCCTTAGTTGCCTAAAGGCCTTAAAATAAATTCAAATTCAAAAATTCAATCAATTTATTTTCTTCTGATTGAGTAAAACGCTTACTCCCAGTACTATACATTGAAAGGAATAAACAACTGCAAAACATTCAAATTCTTTATTGTTCGTACTTTTAACACATTAACTTTCAACTGAATTCTTTTACATTCAGTTTTGTGCACCAGCTTTCACATGAAAATTAATCTCTTACTTCATTATTACAGCTCATTTCATAAACAGTTTGATTAAATCGATCAATAGATAAGAGTATTTCATTATACACTGTTAAACATGCAAAACCATGCTGCCATCTATCGGTTTTCAATTAAGCTAATTACCAAGACAATATAAAAATGGTTGTCGCCTCTTTCTGTAATGATGACATCACATATAAACAAGTCATATACTGAATAGTGTGAGTTATTACTTTGAGATTGAGGTAGCCATAATAATCGTTGATTTTTCGTTTGTGTTAATATGCCAACTATAGTTTCTTAAAATGCTACGTACGACTCCCAATAAAGGATCTCCAAACGCAAGCGGAGAGCCTCGTTTTTCGTTAAGCATGCCATGATAGTCTGTTAGCTTGTAACAAGCTTGTATAGAGTTGCGCAGCTTCAGCGCATCAGGAATGCAGCGAATTCAGAAAAGTCAATATCAAGTTTGAAATAGAATTGTTTTACAAGTCAATTTGAGCAAGTAAAAATCAATGCAATGTCAAGATTGAAATAAGCTATCTGGAAAATTAATGAGTTCGAGGCGTTTATGTATTTTGAACCTTTAAAGATTGGTTCTTAACATGTACAAATTTGTATTATTTTCACAAGTAATTCAATAGTTTACGAGATCTAAAGTAAGTTATCTCCTTTTTCTTTACAGAGATCCTTCTGTGTGGTGCTTCGTAAGTGGTGGCATTACTTATGAACTTCAAACCGGGTTGCTGCTCACTGGAAAAAAAATAAAATCAGAAAGAAAATAATATTGTGTGTCAATGTGTACAGATATGAATGAGTTATATAAATAATGCTGGAATAAATACAGCATTGTATATTTAATTACGTAAATAAATATATATATATATATAATAAAAATTTGTAAATAAATGTAATTATAAACGTTTTAAAAACTGTAAAAGGGTGATTATTTCAAATTATGAATAATTCAGGGTACAAAAAAATTAACAGATTTGTTTTTTGTGGTCACCGGAGAAGAAATATAACACACCGAAGAAATTATGGAAAAGATCCGAAAGGAAAAACTTTTTGCAAATTTAATTATTATTATTATTTTTCTTTTTGACAAAGAAGATTGTATCCAATCATGAAGTTGAGAAAGCAAGTGTGAGTTGCTACGTGTGTGAACACTGCTTCCAATATGTTATTAAAAAAAAAATATGTATGAAAAATGCATTAAGAACTAAGATACATATATTCAGTCATCAGTTTTAAACACGAACGACCACTTTTCTCCCCACCCACAGGAAGTGCCATGAATGTGCATTAATTAATTGAAAGAAAAAATGGAACAGAAAAATAAAAACTATTTCTGGTGTTTGTTTTTTTTCTTCAGTGGTTTATCATAATCATCATCACATTTGCTTAATTCTTCAATATCAAAACAAGTTTCGTTTCTTGACAGGTGCTTTTTTTTTGAAGTGCTAGAAAATCACTATTAAAAGAGCAAGATATGGAAAGCAAGGAATTTCAAGATTTCAAATTTGTGAAAACCCACAGTTTACGAGTTGGTTATTGTGCATACACAATACACAACATACACTTCATACACGTTTGATCAAAAAGAGTGTTTTCTTTTATAAGCAGTCACAGATATTTGTACAAGATATCATGATTTGAGTTTCGTTTAGTTTTAAAGGACACGGAAATTATTTAGAACTAAAAATAAATTAACTCTGCGAAATTTATGATTGATTACTTTTATTGTTTTATCAAGGAACAAAAAAAGAAAATTATCTTTAGAAATTTTATGGTACTGTTTTTGAACAAGATTTTCCTATGAAAACTGTATTTAAGAAATGAAATATTACCCAAACTTTTTGTAAGATTGGATTTATTTCTTCAAAATAACGTTCAACACTCGGATAAACCGCTGTGGGTTATCATGGTTTTTTTTTCTGCTTTCTGTAGAAATATCACTGGGATTAAATTATGTACTGAGATACCAAAGAATATTAAATAGTTGTTTTTTTCTTTTAAATTTATTTTATACCCTCATTGAGTAACATATATCATGTTTTTTTTATCCTCATCAAATATAAATTAGTTTATGAAGCTATCACAGTTTAGTTGCGTTCATTCTCTGTATATACCCTTTACAGAGGATCCCATTGATTGAGCCTGCTGACTTTTAATAACGTTGATTTAAGAAATTTTAAGATTTGATACATAGTCTGCAAGTACTTATAATGTTGTATAAAAAGAAGTAAAAATGTGTCAATAGACGTGACGTCAAAACGAACATTTCATTGAAAGTAGTGCAAACTTTTGATTTAACAGTAAGATGAGTTAGAAGCATGGGTGGTAATTGCAGAGGGTGGTTAATAAGAATCCAATTTTGTGAACTTGTTTACAGTAATATTGAAAGATTTGTCGAAAGAAGTGTACATACTATCCAAAGCTACCATAGTGACATACAAAACAATTCCAATGACATCATCTTGTGCCATGTTATCAAATGTACGCTCTACACTTGTATCAGAAC
Organism: Lepisma saccharinum; assembly: GCA_022664845.1. Taxonomy (NCBI): domain Eukaryota; kingdom Metazoa; phylum Arthropoda; class Insecta; order Zygentoma; family Lepismatidae; genus Lepisma; species Lepisma saccharinum. Next base: position 13,186 of record JAGDQP010017493.1, on the reverse strand, counting down.
TGGGAAAGATTTTTATTACTTTAGCAAATTGTTGTCTAACATTTTATCTGCTATAATCAATTTACTAAGAACAATAAGAGAGACTACTGTAGTCAGAGATAATTTACATTTTGCAAGCTGGTAGTGATAATTCGTACGATGTCTCCAACGCCATCTTTGATGATTGTGTGAAATTGTGCATTACGTTGAAAATTTATCTAAAATTTCACCTTTGCGTTTGAAAAGTTCTCGTTATACTCGCCATGATGTGTTACCAAGTATCGGTGAAGTAGGGATGGTTTCGCAGAGTTGTTCGGTAGAGTTTGGTTGCAAATAGTAGGAAAGATGCTGTTGCATTTGCCGTAACCATTAAAAAAAAGTCCACATTGCTTAAACGTACCACGCCAGCTAGAAAAATGTTACCCAATACAGAACACCACAAAAATCGAACTGAAATTGCTAATGTATTCGTTTACATAGATTTTTAGTGCCTTGTCTTTAAGCAAATTAGCGTCTCTGAACAGGCAAAAGTGACAACTAGCCTAATAGTGATTTCACCCCGAGCAATTAACCACATAGTTTCTTTAACCCTTCCTTTCGAACTGGCGTAGAGACATCTTTCTTTCCAGAAATATTCTAGCACTGTAGATGAGTAGTAGATCACAGTTGCATCTTGAATATGGAAGAAAATGTGATTCCCAATTAGAACATAATGGATGATACAAAAATAAAAATAACGCAAAAGAAATATTTTTAAAAAGTTCGTTCACGAGCACCTTACAAGTTAGCTCTGAAAAAATGTTTTTCTGGAGCTTTGATCTTTCATGAAATAATATGTATAATAAGCTTATTTTAAAATTTTACATACCCTCTAAGTCACAGTGATTCTCAAACTGTGGTCCGCGTACCACCGGTCCTGAATGGTCCGTGAAATTTACTGTGGAAAATCTGCATTTGTAACAAGCAAGTAACGAAACCCTGAGTTATCGCTGCTGTAATGTAAAAGTCGAGACATTTTAGCCTTACTTGATTAATATTGGTAGTAACAAATTTTCACTTTGGTCCCAAAAATACATACTCCAATGCCAATCACAGATAATATAACTTTTCTAATTTTTGTATTTTCTTCATTCTAATAACAATGTGAGATTTCAAGTAATTATGTTCTAAAGACTGCAACAGTCGCTAAACATCTGATAATTGGTAATTAATAATTTCGGTAATTTAAGAAGACTGAAAGTTTTTTAAAAATAATTTCAATTCTGTTTTTCAGCGTTGGGGATATCTCCGCGATAATTTCAGCATCATGAACAGCGTAAATCTATTACTTCAGGGTCATGATGTAACAATTTTTAAAGTGCAAAATAAAAAAAAAATCATTCCTACAGAAATGCGAACTTTGGAGTAAATGTCTTGGTTGGGACGAGAGTATGATTCATTTCCAGCACTTGATGATTTTATGCAGTATTCAGGAGAACCAATCGATGATAAATAAGTACAATTATTTCAAAAGCAAGCTAACGTTAATAACTTCCAGGGCCTAATGAAAGCAAGGAATGGATTAGGAATCCTTTCAATGCTTTGAGTCCTTTGGCCTTTTAGTTCGTATATGAAGTATACAGGGAAAGAAGGGTAAAGGTGCAGTTTTTTTTTTTAATTGGGTTTGCACTTGTAACTAGTACTATATAATGGCAGCTCTAACTTTACAGAAAATTTCAATCTATACGCTCAAAAAATCACAAAGGTTTTCGGTTTTAAAAATATGAAACACATGGGAGTAAATGGGAGAGTTGCACTTTAAAATGTGTTTTACAAGAAATCACCTTTTATGCACCTTCCTTCTTTCCCTGCACCCTTCATGTGTGATCAGCTTATTGAATTGTCATCTGATGCAGCTCTAAATATCACGTTTAGTGAGAAATCCCTCACGAGCGTCTAAATGTATGTGAAATCAGAGTATCCTGAACTTGCCAACAGTACCATCAAGTACCTTCTGCCGTTACATGTGACGTACAATTTTATTAGACTAAAAAGTGAGAAAAAATAATACTAAAACTATCTTCAGTTCAACCTGATGTATCGAAACTGATCAAATATTGCAAGCAACACCATTCTTTCTTTCTGAATTGGAGGACAAGAAAACGAATTATGGTAGTGCCATTTTAATTGAAAGATGTGGTTTGACCGAGTCGGGCGTAATCCATAGTGATGTTACCGCCCATACAATTCATTTTATCTATCTAATATCTATGTGGTTCAGTGTATTTCTTTGCATTACATTTTGTACATACTTTTGTGCCATCAAGTAGGCTATCTAAAATGATATAAGTATAACCTGCCTGCTAAATCTTGATAAAGCGGATATTTCTTTTACATTTAATGTTGTGTTCAGTGATTTGTCAGGTTCTTTCAAGTTCTAAAATAAAATTTAAAAATAGTACACTTTCAACTTTTTTTTATCTGTTCCACGATAAAATAATTCATATAAAGTTTTCATAATGATAATGCATTTAAATAAGTTATTAAGTAACTATTCATACAATTTCGGTACTTGAACAGAAAAAGAGCCCAGGCAGGAGGTCCGTAGCGAGTTGACAGTCTCACGGAGTGGTCCGTGGTGTTGGTAACTTTAAGAACAACTCGAACAGGTCTTCACGTACCCAGCGCCGGATTAAGGGGGCGGCTAACGGTGCTGCAGCCTAGGGGTCCACCAACAAGAAGGGCCCACCAAGTATGAAATAAAAGGAAAATAGTTTTATTTGCTTGATAATTTACACATACCTTGATGTTTATAAATATTAAAACACACCCATATCGACGTTGTCGTATTTGTATAGTTTCTTCACAGTTTAGGAAGACAGACACCAGATGGCAGAAAATATAGAATCGTGTCGTGCTATGGTAGTTTCCCATCTACATTATTTTCTGTTATCTATGACCATAATGCAAGGCATCACTTGGTGTTATGTCAGTTGAGTAAACGCTGCATTCTAATAAAGTTTTTATGATAATGTCAACAAAGAAATATAAAAGTGGTTGCGCTAAACTGAACGAGCGTGAGGAAAGGACCAAGAAAGAAGCAAAACTACCTAAGTTAACACAGTTTTTCAACTTAAACTGTAAGGAAAATGAGCAGTCAATTGCAGAAGAAACTCTTGCTGACCAGTGTGAAGTTGAAGGTTCAAACAACAGTGATGTGTTAAGTGTCAATGATCCTAGCGTGGGAACAAACAAAATTGAGCCAAAAATCAAATTACAAAATTCTAATGTAAATAGTCCTCAGAATGACGTTACCAGAATGCAATCTGCAAGTGCAGCACAGTCTGTTTTACCCAGTACAAGTAGTGAAATCACGCAGTGTAATTTACTCAGTAGTACAAGTGAAATTAATAAGGACCCTGCACTTTGAGGAAATGTTAGTGAGCACTTTAGAGCCACGTGTGTTGATAAAGGGTCTTCATATTTTCAGAATACCAGTGATGACTCTGAATTTACGCTTTCTTTAAGACAATATTCCAAACAAAATAGAAAATTGTCTGTAAACTTGTTTCGAAAAGTTCTTGCCAATGGAGAAAAGGTAGACCGAAAGTGGCTATTGTATTCCCCATCAACGGGAAATGTGTTCTGTTCTGTTTGTAAGTTATTTGCACCGTATAGTACAGGTGCTTTTGTGAAAGGAGGATTTTCTGATTGGAAAAACGCAGAAGAGAGAACAGGTGCTCATGAAAACAGCATACAGCACCGTAATTGTATGGTAGACTGGTTGGCACGAAGTAGAGAAACCGGACGAGTGGATAAGGATTTAGAAATACAGTTTCATAACGAAGTGAAATATTGGGTTGAAATTTTGAAACGTGTGGTAGAAGCTACCAAGTGTTTATGCGAAAGGGGGCTTGCTTTTAGGGGTGAATCTGAAAATTTCGGTGATGTAAACAATGGAAACTATTTGGGTCTTCTCGAACTGATTGCTGAATTTGACCCTTTACTGCAGAGGCACATTGAAAAATGTTCATCGAAAGGTAAAGGACATATATCATACTTATCAAAAACAAATTTCTGAAGAATTTATTAATCTAATGGGGTCTAAAGTTTTCGATCAAATTGTATCTGAAATAAAGGAAGCTAAGTATTTTGCCATTATTTTAGATTCTACACCAGACTTATCACATATAGATCAGCTGTCTGTTGTATTTTGCTATTGTGTTACTTTTGTCATATTAGAACGTTTCCTATGTGTTATTTTCCAGTAACTAACCACAGCGGGAAAAACCTGGCTTCTGCAGCGATGAAGATAATTGAAGAAAACGGTATCAAAATTGAAAACTGTGTAGGTCAATCGTACGATAATGCCATTAATATGTCTGGTAAATATAGTGGACTTCAGAACTTCAGTTTCTTGCAAAGACTTTATGCATTTTTCGTGGCGTCCACGAATCGTTGGAAAATATTACTAGACAAATTATCAGCAAACGAAGAAGGTAGAGAATTAGTATTAAAAACACTGTCGTTAACGCGGTGATATTGTCATGAACAAGCAACGTTAGCCTTAGTGGCAAACTACGGCGGTGTGTACGAGGCTTTGCAAGACATAGCTACGGACGATAGCGAGAAAAGAGAGAGACAGAAAGAAGTTAAGCACTTGCTACGCATAATGGAAAAGTTGGAAACTGCAGTTATGACAATTTTTTGGAATAAAATTCTTAAACGGTTTGGGGCAACAAGTAAATGCCTTCAAAGTGTTGGTGTAGACATTGTAACTGGTCATCGCATGTTTCAATCGTTGGTTGAGTTCGTCTCTTCTCTAAGGGAGAAATATGAGGAGATTGAAAATGAGGCCACAAAGTTGAGCAACTGTATTAAAACATTTTATTCTGATCAAGACCTAAATAAACGTAAGATTAAAATAAGATACCCAGACGGTTCACTCAGTGATATTAGCAGGGTAGGAAGAGAACTTTTCGAAACTAGTTGCTTTTATGTAATCATTGATAAACTTTGCACATAATTAAGACGACGTTGTGAAGCGTATGGTGAAATTGTGAAGCTCTTTGGTTTTATTCACAGACTTCCATTATTGGATGAGTGTGAATTGAGAAGTGCTGCATAGATCTCACCAAGGCCTACCCACACGATCTTGGAAGTGAAATTGTGGACGAAATGATACAGTTCCAAAACTTCCTCAAATTGGACACATTTATAGATCTATCTAAGAACATTACTCAATCCCTTCTAAAAATGATTGTGGATAATCAAATAATGGATGTATTTCCTAATGTGTACGTGGCGTTAAGAATTTACCTAACGACACCAGTGACAAATTGTGAAGCTGAACGCTCATTTTCTAAACTTACCTTAAAAACAAATTGAGGACAAATATGGTGGAGTCAAGGTTGAATAATCTAACACTAGTGTCAATTGAAAGTGATTTGCTCAGATCTATTGATTTCAGTAGTTTTATTGAAGATTTTGCTAAACAAAAATGTAGAAAGAAACTACCATATACTCTGTAAAATGGATTGTGGTAGACCTCTTGTAAAGCTATAATCTGTATATTGTATATAATAGTAATCAACATCTTGACTGTACTACAAAAATTAATGTTTATATTTTAGCGTTATTATATTTCTCGTAGAGCTTCGATGAACACTTAATTTTATGTGACGCAAATATTTTAGGAAAGGGGGGCCCCACTGTATACAATTAGCCTAGGGGCCCACAGATACGTTAATCCGGCGCTGCACGTACCCCAGGTTGAATATCACTGTATTAGCCCATATATTTTCAAAACAACTTACATCGTCTTGTTTCTCCATAAGATTACTTCAGTTTTTATTTTATTTATGATTATTTTCAAATATTAAAATAATTTACACGAGGAGAAATAATAAAATTGAATAGGGTACGGAATATGCACAAACATTTTCTATTAACAGGTGAAAGGCACTTACAAATTACAAGCTTTATATTGAAAAACAAATAAACAAGCCGATAGCAGTAGCCATGTGGTCTGAGACGTCAGACCATTGTCTCCAAGGTTCTGGGTTCGAATTCCAGGGGCATGGATATTTGTAGATTTTAGAAACTTAACAGCTAATAGAATCGAGACGGGTTGAAGTCATCACAATAGAAATTGCTATTATAAATGAACGTATTGAAATAAAGAATGGTTATTATGCTTAATTTTACATAAAAATATATCTAAAATATTTAATGAGACTTACATCACTTCTGATACTTAAAAAGGTTCTAGTAAGTTACAGAATGTTCATTTAAAGAATTATTCGATTTCTAACATGTCTTGCGTCTATTTGGTATGTGATTCTTTAAGCTTATCCTGTTATCAAATCTCTTGTTATCCTCTTTCACCCATCACGAAATTTTGCACTGTACTCTTACTCACATCATAAACCATGGTAACTTCCGATTTGTGACACAACCTGGTGACTAGCATGTACTGAGTTTTACCGTCAAGCGGGTCTCCTCCATTCTAGAATTCTGCTAATAAGTTGTGATTTGTATACAATGAATTCTGAATATAACCCAGCTTTTAAAGCGTTCTCCCGACCGCAAAGTGCTTTTGGTACCATATGTTTTTCCGGCAAACTCTTCAATTGTTTTTCAGTGTTGCTGTCGCGTTCTCTGGTTCTTCGTTCCTTGCGTTCTTACAATACTCAACAAAGACAGTCAGTTTGTTTAGGTTTTCCAATCGTTTCCACTTAACTTACAAACTAATGGTCGCGCAGTTGTCTGTACGCAATTTTAGCTGAATTGGTCAATAAAACAGTAATAGTGTAACTCCATAACTAGTCAAACTGAGAAAAACCATTCGAACATGTTTGCTGTGACATGAATTATTTTCACAATGCAAGTATGATAAAGTATATATCATAAAGCGTCGTATATCTCGTAACAACACGCCAGATTTAATGACATAACACACGGCGGTCTGTGAAACAGTTTTGGGACTTGTGGTTGTTACTAAATAATAACCTATTTTTGTACTGAAAATGACAAATTTGCATTTTTTATGCTCTGCCAATGTTTACCTAACAAAATAAATGCAAATAGCCATTACAAAATTCGTTACATATAAACTATTATAAATACAAGATACGTTGAAGAAAACTTTGATATGTTTTATTATAATTTTTACTCTGTATAATGACTGCAAACCTTGACATTCAAGGCAAATTGGTTTTCGACACACGTATGCCGTCTTTCTCTTATATTTGGGGTTACAAGTGTAGCATGTTTTCCCTTTCGCCAATTTTTCCTTAGAAACTGGAAGATCATCTTTTTCTTTCAAAACACGTCTTATGCAGAATCTAAGTTCATAACTCAGATTTGCAGATTATCAAGGAGCCTAAGTTCCTTGATAAAGTTCAATCTATTATAATTATTTTTGTAAGCCTGGTGAAGAATAAATGCATTGACCATACTTATATGCAGAATCATAGTAAAATAGCCATGGGCCAACGACAGGTTCGCCTACCAGTGTCATACATGACACATTTTTCATCTAAGGAACAGACACCACCTTTTGTTAGGTTATAATACGAAATGATCTCTGGCTTACCTGTTTCTCGATCGTAAAATTCTGAGCTAGGCATTGAAGAAACAAGAACCATTGGCTGCATTCAGCGCAGTGAGCGGCTCAGTGAGAGAGATCTCCAGTGAGTGAGCGCTCACAGCGGATCCTTCGGATACCTAATTTCGTTTATGCTCAATAAACAGTTGAATTTTATAAAGCGTATGGTTGAAGTTCCACGAACAAATTGAATATCGCATAGCACAAAGAGTTGTAAATATGGCACGTCGGGAAGATGTCAGGCATATGTTACCGTTTTTTATCGACGACGGATTAAATATGAATACCAGACTGAAGCTGCAAGTGTACCACATGGCTTGTTGTTATTTGGTAATATTTCTGATTAAACTCATAGGTTATAGTATATTCCTCTCCACCGGAAGCCATATTGCAGTAGCACTAACCGAACTTTCGGGAGGTCCGGCTCACAAGTGAGCGCGAAAATCTTTGCTCACAAAGATGGCGTCAGCTCACTGTGAGCCGGAAGTGAGAAGTGGCATTCAAAGGACAAATTCAGTGATCCCTCAGTGAGCCCTCACCGCCCTGAATGCCACCATTGCCTTTCGTTTTCTTGGAACGTAGGATTCTGAAGTCATATCATGTGTAAAGCCAAATAAAGAATTTTCAGTGTTCCAACAAATGTCAGTCCTCTTGCTTGCAAAGTATTTACTAATTAGACTGCAAAATATCCCTAGCTAACCTCACAACAGCTTGCGTAGGTGTGCTTAGCTTTAATTCATCAGAAGACAAAGTTAGGCCATCACTACCTTTGCCTATACACACATGCATTATGAATATAACCATTTCCTACATCCGTTAAACACATTATTTTCAAACCATATTTACAAGGCATTTTTGGAATATAAATTTTATATTCACAACATCCCCTAAATTAACCAGCGTTTCATCAACAGTTGCACAACTGCCAATGCTCTTGACAATTCTTTATAAACTGCTCAAAAAGATCACGAATGTGTGCCAATTTGCTGTTCGCCTTTCTTTCTTCTCTGGTATCTGCACTGTCTGGTAAATATGAAAGAAGTACTGAAAATCTATTTCTAGACATCACACATCGAAATAATTATGTTCCTGCCAGTTCCATCTGTTTCAAATACGTTTTTTTTAAAGATTTTTATCATTTGACTTAAAAGCTGCTGAATACATCAATAAACCAATAAATGCCCTCAACTCGATCATGTCAGCATCATGGTAATATTGCAAGTTCCCTTTTACTGATAACCTTTTCTTTTTTAACTTTTGGTTTGTCCACATTAATACATCATTCAACATATTACCTGTTACAAGAAATTCGCACACTGCAACAGCATTTGCACTGTCAGAATTACGCGCTCTATCACGTAATCCAGGTAATTGTAGTATATAATTTTGTTTTCTCACTCGTGAACAACTTACACATGCTGTTTTACTCCTCTTGAATCTATTTTTGCTATAATACGCATTGGAAGAAACAGAATCACATGTCTGAAAGTCTTCACTTTCTTCCGAATTTGTATCATGGTCCGATTCTAAAGCAAAGTTTTCATCAACTGTCAAATTTTCATCACTCCCTTCCTCTTCCTCCAACCACTGGGTAACGACATTTCGAAAAAAACGTATCGTTTGGGCTCACAGTACTCGAAGGACCAGGAACAGCATCCATTACGTAACACAAGACGGTCTCTCAGAACGCAAGTCAAAAGGAACAATTAATCTTGCAACACCTATGACAGCTAGAAACACTGCAGTGGGGTTGCAATGGTAGCAGCATAAGGAACAATTAGGTGGTAGCGACATCTAATTTTGCAACGGGAGATAAGAAAAAAATAATGAGCGGTCTCAGAGACCGCTGTGTGTTGTTACGGGATATATCCGTGATCGTGAAACGTTCAATATCAAAAGAAGCGAGATTTTTCTTATACTTGTAGTGTACAAATTGAAAGCTTTAAAGTTCAAAGTGAATAGAAACCAATGTATCAAGCAATTCTTTAGCAAAGCAAAAATGAGAAGTTGAATATCCTTAATTCTCTTACATTGTTGATTTGAGCATTAGAAGCCTCTACATCTTAGTAATAGAAGAAATTCGTCTCTCAACGAATTATGAGCCAGTAGTTTTTAAGAGTTGTAGCAAAGGCTTAGTAATAGAAGAAATTCGTCTCTCAACGAATTATGAGCCAGTAGTTTTAAGAGTTGTAGCAAAGGCCAATTCATTTTATGAATGGACAGTCACAAAGTGATCGGTCATACTACTAAAGTGACTACTAGTAAATGAATTGTAAACCTGATTAAGATACTGTACGAATAATACCTTAAAACAAAACGGACCTTTGCTAGCTGACAAATCCACTAATGTAGAAAATGAATCTAAGCTTGCAACTTGTTGATTGTGAGGAACACTTACTTATGAACAAATTTTTAGGTGTTACGAAAATTAATGAACGTAATGCTAATGCAACATTGAAAGCCTGGCGATCATAGCACAGTTGGTAGTACTTTGAATTCACATTCGGAAGGTACAGCTTCCAAATACAGCGTCCGGCTAGCAGTCAGATGAGGCTAATACCAGGCTGGTACATTCAAACTAGGCGCTGCCGACTCTTATCACATCCTCTCACTGCTTGAGGCAGAGGTGTGTTACTGTAAGTTACAAATGCAATATACATTACAGGGGACATATCCTTCTCACAATACTTTCCAATCACCGTAAGAAATACCTCAAAATGAAGCGCAGGTTTTTTAGTCTTAAACATATTAATTAAATTTCGTCATCGAAGTCTACAGCGATGTGCTTCGGAACGTGCAATAGGTTTTGAGTGACTGCCCGTTCCTTTGAAAATACCAGAACCTATTCATATTAGGTGGTTGAGCAATCGTTACAGTATAGTACCAGGTAACGACATTAATTCGTGCTGATTTTGGGAACCGTCATATTCAACAAGCTGCTGTTATCAATCCTGCTGCGATGACACAATACTTTTACATTATCGTGAATCTTCAGTCAGTGTAAAGGTGTTCAACACGATGGACGTAGTGAAGTCAGTTCTATAGGAAGTACATACGTCACGTGAACATGTCAGTGTCAAAGGAGGTGATACGGCCATGTTTGCTGTATGAGTTCAAATTGGGCACAGCACAAAAGCGGTTCAGCCGATTTGCATCAGGAGATGTGAGCCTCGAAGGTAAGCCACGAGCTGGGCGTCCATTAAGTGTCGATGGAGCCACGTTGAAAGAGGTAATCGAGCAGGATCAATGTCAAACCAGCTAGGGGCTTGCACAAAGATTCGGAGTATCTGATGAAACCATTCGATTGCATCTGCATAATCTTTGGGAGACATGGAAGCTTTGCAAGTGGGTTCCTTACTGCTTGACCGAAAAAAAAAACTCCAGCGTCTCACTATCTGCGCTTCATTGCTGTCACGTCACAAACAAGCATCATTTCTGGAACGGATATTGACATGCGATGAGAGGTGGGTGATATACGATATCCGGAAGAGAGAACATCATTGGTCGTCCCCTAGGTATGTCTGTCAAACCCGCATTCTTCAACAGAAAATTATGCTGTGTGTCTGGTGGATCAACGCTGGTATAATTTATTATTAAGTTTCAAATACAGCTGGAATTGCCATTTTACACAGAAACAAAATAACATTGCAACAAATTAAATAACATTACTACAAACTAAATAGCATGAGATTAAAGTTTACTATGAATTGCTTGACAGTAGGAAAACCATCACAGCCGAGGTCTACTCGTCACAGTTACAACGGGTTTCAGATGCATTGCGTTAAAAACAGTCAGCACTGGTCAATAGGAAAGGAGTTTTGTTGCTTTAAGACAACTCCAAACCCTAAAGGCGAAAACGACCAAGGAGGTGATCAAAACGCTTGGCTACGGACTTCTCCTCTATCATCAACCTTAGCCCCTTACATCGCCCCATCCGGCCATCACCTGTATTTTGCAATGGACCTACGGAATCAGTAGTTCCGAAACCGACAAGATGTCACGCAGGCGATCGACATGATTTTCGACTCTAGAGAAACGAAAATTTTCAAACACGAGATTGATAACCTTGTAACTCGTTGGGAACATATAACTGAAGCCGAGGGTGATTATTAAAATGAATAAACTACATGTACAAGGACATTACTGGATCTTTATTTCTAACTTATGCAAACGGCACGAATTTATTTGGTTACCTGGTATATGCTGTAAAATCGTATTATTCTTGAATCGTTGTAACACATGAACATTTGTACAACGATGGTGCTGATCTTAGAACAAATATTTTGTCATTTTAGTGGAAATGAAAAAGAAAAGTTGCCTCGTAACAATTGTTTGTCAATGAATCTCTTGGAGAAGTGAATAATCTGAGTTTAGTCGTACAGAAATCTGGTTGCAAACATCTGCCTGGTAGATCACTCCTACTTCAATCGCTCCTGACACTTCATCTGCTAGTCACATACGAGAATCGTGGGGTGACGGAAAGGTAGCACTTTTGAGGTGAAATATACAGAACTACAACATAGTCACTAAATACACTATCCCTGACAGATCGCAATGTCGGACGTATCGGTTCAGAAGAGGGCAGATGGTGAGTGCGCGACTAGTAGATGCATCGGTAAAAAGAACTGCGGAATTTTCATGAGTCCGGTCGAGGATTAGGATGACACAGGTGAAGGAAGGCAGAGCCTCGTGAAATGGGAGCAAGAACGTGGACAAGTCGAATCTCACAGATGAAAGAACGGTACTTCGCTGTAATTTGACACTACGGTAACTCACTAACCTCTGCGGCTAGAATAACAAAAAACCTCAGTAGGCCTACTCATGTTACCAATTCAGTGTCAGTGAAGAGGGTACATCTAAAATTGCATAACACGAATACGGACTGTAGGGAGGATATACACAAGCCTTTGGTCAGCCATTAAATGCTTTCCGACGGTCTTTCATGAGTATCTGGATACGAGCTGGAAACCTATGTTAGTTTCTCTATCTTTTATACAGTTCTGAATTTCTTTTCCTGATTGCATTTGTACATCTGTTGTTCAGTATCAAAATATTTCTTTTTACCACATTAAATATATAGGTGTTAACTTTATAATATACCTTTTAAATCATTTACGCCTAACACTAAATTGATTCTTCGAAGTCCATGTATTTAAAAGAAAATGATTTAAGAGAGATAGATGAATGGCTCAATATTTTAATGCTGACCTCAGTTTCATAACAATTCCCACATATATCTTTATTTTAGAACCCGAAACCTAAAAGCCAACGCTAATATAAGGTGGCATATTCGATAGCCTTGAGATCTGGAACAAATTCGCAATTTTTAAACTTACTTTAGTGTAAACACTATAAGATTAGGCCAGTGGTTCTCAAACTTTCCAGTCCGCGGACCCCTTGAAGCAAAATTAAAATTTCACGGATCCCCTCTGAGTTTTAAAATAATACAAACAGCAAATATGTTACGGCAAAATTATAATGTCAGTGACATCAAACGCCGTTCAATGTGAACAATGAAGCTACTTTTGAAGAATTAGCTCTGGAATGTTGGGTTTAATGTCTGATAATTTTAATATTAATTCTCTCTCAGCTCAAGTTTATTTCTTAAATTTGATTTCA
>JAGDQP010017492.1:0-38419 GCA_022664845.1 Lepisma saccharinum | reverse complement strand
GGTGGGGGAGGGAATTGAAATTTTGAAAATATATATTTATATAATTATACGCTAGCGGCCATAATTTTGAAGATATTTCAACCAAACTTTATTATGTTATTTTTAGGATAAATAACTCGGCTAAGTTCGTTAATGAACAAAATCAGCCCAAGGGGGTGGTTGGAGTTTAAATTTTGAAAAAAATATATATCAGCCCCTAAGAAGTTTACGGTGACACCAACGATTCAGGGGTTGTGGGGGTACGAGTGAGGGTGGGGTAAAAATACGAAATTTTTAAAACCATGTCTTGTGGGGTAACGTTGAAAAGCTCTTGTTGAATAATTTATAAATCAATAACTAGTTTCTCGATAGCGCTCATATTTCGTTAGGGATATATAAGGTGGAGAGTTTCAATGGACCTGTTAATTTCAGTTGGAATATCACTGCATTCAGTTCTAATAACAAAAAGTTTACATGATAATTAGTCAACCTATTAAGGTAATTAGGGCCTAGATACCGTATTTATAATTTTATAATGAAAATAAAATAATAAAAGTATAAAGTGTATTTATTGTGCACTTACCCCAATAAATTCAATCAAAAACACTTCGAAATCTACCTCAGCCTGTAGACCTTCCGCAAGGTATTTTTCTTTTAACGAAACAAGATGGAAACAGTCGCAAAATGTGTTTTTGTGTGATTGTGTGCTTATTTTGTTGATTAAGCTTTTCCTTTGATTTTTCCAACGAATAAAACTGGTAGTTTTCAACATACTATTAAGTTGATTGACTTGTTACAAGATTGGAAGAACCTTGTTTATTAATTTGTACGTAACAAGAGTCGTTCAGAGTAAGTATAGTTTTTCTAGTGGAGCGCTAACTTTTATTTATTTATTTATATTACGAACTTCCCATCAAATTGAGTATTCCATTAACGTCCATTCGTATGTTTATGTTACCGTCCTGACTTTAGTTCAAGGAATCGCCTAACCTTTTTTTTTTTTTTTTTTAATGTACCCGTAATGGCCGACCCTGGTTTCGAAATTCGAATACGGGTCCTCCCACCCGCAGTTCAGTTCAGTTTTAAAGGTAGTTACCAAAATCTATTGAGTCGTAAGAACTTTTATCAGAGTGGAAAAGAATTAAATCAGGCCTGTTTATCGTGCCATTTTCTTATATGCATTGTATTTAATCTTTCGTGCTTAATCGATTCATTCATAACCGGGTTATAATACTCTATTTTTTTTCTTTTGTATTATTTTTCAACAAGGGCTACTCATTCATGTTGTTTATTCACTAATTAGTGATTCACAATGGTTGCAAATGGTACACACAAAAGTATGTAGAGTATTAAGGTGATTCAGCGATGTTCGAACAAAATCAAAACAATATAAAATCGTATTACTGTGGGCGTTAATTTGAATAAGCATGCGCAGAAGTACATATTACGTTTTCTAAATTAGTTTACGTGATTGTTTATTAAGATTTGTCAGTACTTTGATATTGGTGGTCAGTGCTAGAGGTTAGTGAGTGCTCTTTAGTTGCGGTTGCAGTTATTCTCCAGAAAGTGTGTAGGTGCTCACGAGCACTCTTTCTTCGTGTGTGGTGGGTGAACCATGGCACATTGTCGTGGGTAAGTTAGATCTACTACCGCTTTCTTGGTAATATGTTGAAAAGTTAGTGTTTTCATCAGTTTTAACTGTGACTTTGACTCGGCATATGCCGTAATTTTCTTTCAGAAAATGAATTATTGACATTATCGAAATTATTAATTTTTCACGATACTGTGTCATTAACTCTTTTACAATGTTGAATATTTTAGAGTCTGTGCACAAATTGGAAACCGCTTCCATTGTTCGTTTGCCTTTTTTTTTTATGACGAAAACATTTTAAGAAATTTAGTGCAGTTATTTTAGAAATTGAACCAAGATGAAGTAAGTCATTAACATGATTTGAAGGTCCCTTCCAGTTCAAAATTATTCGTCTCCATTTTCGTAGTGTCATTTGGATTAGTACAATGAAAACTTCATGTAGTTACCAAGGACTGCCTCGCTATACTGGGAAAGTGTACCAACGCGACTCTTTAATTGCTTATTACCTGCCGTGAGATGTCAGAAAAGGAAAATGGATAACCATATATTCTTTATCAATATACCGTATAATAATCTAATGAGCACTTTGACCCACAGGATGTATTTGCAAAAAGACACATTTCTTCCTGTCTGTCTGAACAGCAATGCAATGTCCATTTCGGTTTTGATACCTAGATAGCATAATACAATATTACTTAGATGTTCTTGTCAACTAACAATATGTATAAACGTATTTTCTGATAATATCACACACACACACATCGTGAGGTTCAGTCAATAATATAAATACAAGTATATCGTTCACACAAACTGTAATACTCGAATACATAAGATATGTTAGTTGATTTCACCGTAAATATTCGTGTTTTGAATATCTTTGAAGCATCAAATGCCATCCGTTATTCATATCTATAGTCTTAAGAATAGGTTGGGAATGTTTACTGTCCTCTGTTCATACAAAGTTTTTATGTTTAATCCTAGTTGTTTATTGAGAACTAGCTGATATGCCCAACAATTGGTGCCCCACAAATGAAGTCGTGGAAAGTTTGGCCATAATGGTCCAACTATGTGGATTTTGGGGACTAATTGTTTTTTATAGTTACCACATAACTTATGGTCATTCAAGGCGACCGAGGAAGTCGTGTGGTTTGAGGCGTTAGGCCAACTTCTCCAACGCTTCGGGTTTGAAACACATCTGGGAAATAAATTGTTTTGAACTGGCATTTGCACTCATGTAAGCATGACTGGCCGAAAAAATGCCTCATACAAAATAAAGTAGTTTTTCATGGTAATTCAATGTATTTGTCAAGAAGACATATTAGACAGTCTTTTTCCTGGTTAAGTGCGAAATTTGGTCCAGATTGATACAGCAGTGAGGATTTGTATAACGGACAAATACACAAAGTGCAGACTTTGAACTGTATACAATACGAGCTTATGATCACTAACATTCCCCCAAATAGGACAGATAATTGTATTTTGGTAAGCCGCTTAACTGTAGCTAGGGCCCGCTTATAGACGTAAAGAAGAGCTAAGCATTCTTTTCAGCACAATGTTTTTACTGAAACAGTTTTTTTAGGTAGGAGATAAACATGTTTAGCAGTAGTTGTGAACTTTTGTTTAGAAGAGAACTATAGCATCTTTTCTCCATTCCTCGTATTTCTACATCTCTCTTGATGGATAATAGATGGCATACTATATATTCTCGCTGACGCTCAGTCTTACGCTTATAGTTATTATAACCAAGACTAAGCGTTATCATATTCATCACGGTTAATTGTGTATTTACAATTTTAACAATTTCGAGATTAACATGTTAATTAGTGATTGGTTAAGCTGTGGTCTTGGAAATTATAAATAATATTAATTCTTCACATTGCTTCTAATTCTCAAACTGCATCAGAGTTTTATGCTTTTTTAATTTCTGAAAGAAGTCGGTAGTAACGCACATGCATTGAGAGTAACTACTAGATCTTTACAGGATATTAACTATCTTATTCTTTACAAACAGTCTTCAACAGAATCACAATAATCGCAACTTATTTTTATAGTGATTGTTTCGAATATATTCGTGGTAAACGAGAATGGTTAGCGTCATATTTATGTATTTGTCTCGCCTTCGAAATACGATAAGATTATACTGCTGTAAGAGGAAAATACCTTTTTTCTTCGTATGAACGATTTCAGTATATTGGAATTTGAGTTGGTATTAAATCTTCGTTTTATTTCGCTAGTTGCAATTTCGAATTATAATAAAATGTCATTGCGATTTCAGAGACTGTTTTTAAGTAGTTTGGCTGAAAAGAAGATTTTGTAACCAAAGCGTTTAATAATTTTCACCGGCCTTATTTCAAAGTAAGAAATTTGATAATACTCGAAGTGTATTTTAAACGTACTATGTTTATTACTTGTTCTTCAGTCGAGAATAATGCAAAATAAAAGAATGAAGTTCTCCTTTGTGCAGTCAAGAACCAAAGTGGAACACTTATGTGCTTCACTGAACCCTTCGCGAAATGACATAACAAGTATTAAATCATTCACAGGTATCTTCGCTTTCAGCAAGTATCTTTATCCGGTTTTGATTCCTTATAACTAAAAACTTTGGTATTTCTGTTTGTTCGTATAGTATGTTTACGAAGTTTTCTGATCAGATTTGGATCTTTAGTTGTATATTCTGCCAACATTGTCAGACACTTCAGAGCAAGTTCAGGAAAGAGCCTGGAAATCAAGCAGAAACCCGGATTTTTTAAAATGACTATTTTTAAGTTAAATTTTTACTTTATTAATGTTCGCTCTGTAAGCATTTAGAAGAAGGTACCTTTATTGCATTGATAAATTTATTACAGAATGAGACATTTTAAGTCTTAATTTTTTGTTAGAAATCCCTCAGGGACTCAGACTTGTGAGTGCGGGTGTAGCGACCTCGTGGGTACCCGAACTTGTATCAACCATACTTCGTTTTGATTGATGCTCTATTTTTCTCTTTATTTAATCTTTCTCTTCTTTCTTTTAAACATGTATATCTTTTTTTTTTTTTCAGTTGGCTAATGTGGTCGCGTACTTTGGTTTTTATGTTAAACTAAGTTTTGAAATTACCTTAACTTCAATATTTACTTTCAGACAGTTTGAATTAAATTTAATTTAAATTGATTTTATGTGTGGATACAAATGTGTTTCGAATTTAGGTTCACATGCACATCAATTCCTCATTTTAAACTCTTATTTTTTAGAGTATTCGTTAGTTTCACAAAAACTTTGCAGAAAGGTAAACTGTGCTTCCTAAATTTTGGATTTCAAGTAATTTTTCTTATGGAAGTGTACAAAAAATATGAGTTGTATATTTAGGTTGTTGTATTTCTATATAAATAGATAAAAGTACTACCACCTAAATATTCATATATATAATTACTGTACAATTTTCTGAACTGGCCTTTCTCTTTTATTATTCTCTGGTATATTCTCTTTTATTTTCTTGTTTGAATTCTCTTGAAAATGTGCATCTGTTTTTCACGTTTTACAAGAACTTAAAAATATACACATCTTTTAAATTGATTTTTGTTTTCGTTTGTAAGAAGAAAAATGTAAATTGATCACCTGAAAAAAAAAAGACCTGTAAAATGCCTGGAAGTTAAAAATTAACATTTAGTAGACACCCTGTTTAACCATAGCTTCAGTTGAACTCTTTAATAGGTAATGTTTGCTTAAACAGTATGCTGATCGCTTCATTGACATTATCACCTCCAGTATAGCTCTTGTATCACCTACTTTTTCTAATACTTCCTCATTACATTAATATTTATATTTAGTTTAATTTTCCATTGTCCTTCAGGTTCATAATCCACATTTCGAAAGCATGTAATAATATTTTAATCACCTTTTCAGAGAATCGTTTTAATTAACCCTTTTTTGAAGTCTGTGTCCTCCACAGAAATTAGCTTTCTTTATCATGATTTTCTGTTTCACTATTGTTATTCTCGCCTTTTTCATACCATATATTTGTGTATAGTACCAGTACTTCCACAAATTTAAAGCTGGATACCTGTTTACTTTTCCAGTTTTGATATATGTATAATATCGTTAGTTTCAGTCACCTCTTGTCTCCATTTCCATACATTTATCTTGATTCCATGTTATGCACAGTTTCTTGTTACAATTAACCCTATCGATGGTTCAGAGCGAGGCCCTCCGGATACTCTCCGGGAGCCTCCTTCAGAGGTTTTTCTGACCAAACTTGGCAGAGGAGTAGAGTAGTGTTCGATTTCCGGGGGGGGGGGGTGCTTGGGATTTTCCCTGGTGCGTGAGGATTTTATCCTCGGTTGCTGATTCTATCATCCCAACCAGGGATAAAATCTTTGTATTTCTACCCAAACAGGTAGTGTGTTAAAACTTACCAGCTCCCACTAGTTTTAATATCTCCCTTTGGTAAACTAATAACAAATCGAACACTGGCGTAGAGAACATCAGGAATCATCTAGAAAGCACGATTAAAAGTACTTTCGTCAGTAAAGGCGTGACCAAAAATATGATTCACGAGAATAAATACTTATAGTGTGATCTACCCGGGTTTAGGACATTTCGGCGTAGGACGTTTCGGTGCACGAACGTTTAGGTGTGAGTGCGTTTGGATGCAAAGAATGATACGGTGTAAGGGCGTTTCGGTGCATGAAAGTGTTGATTTAAATACTTTGTTATGTTCAAATTCAATTTGTGTATCATCATAAAGAGATGAGTAAACTAGTCTATAACTTCTTCTAGTCAATAATGTGTAGGAGTACCCTGCGTATTAATCGAAGTATTCAAATATCGCCTACCGCCAAAAGATGTGTAACTAACAAGAAGCCTTGTGTCCGTGATTTTTAATTAATTATAAACGATGGCAATGTTATAGCTAAACAGAAAACTTGACTGGTGTCAATGTTCATGGCAGAGGGAGATTGGTCCTAATATAAATATATATAAGTGAACTTTTAATTAGAACGGACCTGTGATCGTTGGAGAGAAGAGACCACCTAAAATAAACCTTTAATTGGAACTGTCCTGTTATTGGTGGATATAGGTGAATAGTAAATTACACAAACTGTTACATTACTCCGAAATCGTCTTTGTTTTATTAAAGTTTAATGATAACCTTGGAAGATTCCTACTCATTTAGTTGAAACGAATTTCCTGACTTTTCCAGATTACTATTCACTGGTAATTCAGAACGATTGAACTTTGAAAAAGCTTTATTCAAGCTTGCGAAGTTCAGCTTATAGCAGCTCTGCCGCCTCTATGAGCAAGTGGCGGAGCAGCTTCAGAATGGTAAAGTATAAATACATTATTTTAAACTGACCTATTCAAAAGTTTGGGATAAAAGATACATGACCGTTCATGAATCTATCATGTGAACAGAAAACTGAATGCATCGAAGGAAACTCAATGGTACAGCATCCTCCTGGCACAAAAATAGGATTTGAGTTCAGTTCTAGGACTTGCATGACATTCAATTACTCTGTTAATTTTTTCAAGTTACATTCACACTAACAAGTTACTGTGAATAATACAGTTCTTTTTCTTAATGGTGAAAGTTCTAATTCAATAGTTGCTCAAAATTAAGATTATGTGCAAATTGACTATTGCAGTAATTGTTGTAGTCAGTGTTTTACGCAGAGTCCTTAGGGAGGGGAAGTCTCCCCAAAAAGTTTTTATTTTTCCCTCTTTTTTTAGGTTTTAACGTAAGGAATTAAAATTTGAAATGTTTGTTACATTTAATATTTATTACACTAAAACCTCGTTTATCCGGACTTAATGGGACTAGACCCGTTCCGGATAAACCAGATTAATTTTTTCATGGTTTTAGCACCTGCAAATATATAAATAGCTCATAATTATTTAGGAACATGATGGTACAGGTAGACAGTAAATATAGTAAAATCCTGCACATTTACACTGCGGAGAATAATTTAATGCGCTAATTTGTGTACGATGTATTTTGAAACTGACAAAAAAATTACTTTATATTTCTCGAAAATCGTTCCGGATAAACGCGATTTCAGTGTATCCTTAAAAACCTTTCAAGAGCACAGATTCTCAAATTAACCACGTTCGATTACTTCTAAAATTGTTCCGGTTTTTTGGCCCATTCCAAACATAGCCGGTAGGTGGTTTCAAAGAAATGTAGCAGCAGATAGCAGTTTGTTTGCAGTGAGAATTAACGAGCTACGTTAGATGGTTCCTTTTAGCCTTGAAATTTTGTTTTGCACAAGTTGAAAGGAAATATTGCTATGTTGTGATTAAATCGAAAACATCCATGATAGAACAGTTAATTTCTATTTTGGGTTGTATCTGTAATGCATTGAGACAAGGCCTCACCCCCGACCATTTCAATGTACTGATGTTATTGCCCTCATAAGCTCCTGAGGAGTTAAGCTCAATACAGGTGAAAAAATAATCAAAATTTGTATCAGAAGTCACCTCAAAGGATGCAGTCACCTCCCTTAAAATGAGAGTAAAGATACGAGTGCACATTTAGAGAATGCATATTACAATATAATATACAGGGTCAAGGCAGATATTGTAATCATTTTTCAGATTTAGCCACATATTACTCTACTTTTTTGAAACATTAAAAGATAACAGTGAGCATTCATACTCCAACCCCATGATTTGGAGTAAATATTGACACCGTTTCTGTGTATGTGTGGCAATTAGTAACCAAGAACACGATTTTACCAGCATTCTGCTTCAAGCTCCATGTTTCTATCTCAAATTGGAAATACCAAGCGGCCGTGGTTCAGTGGCTTAGAGGCCATTCGTTCGTTTCATAAATCTGTGACGTAAGTAAGGCTTTTCCAGGTAATATTTACGTCACGTATACCACACAACGGGCAGGGAGTAAAAAAAAATAGACGATATTTACAAGAGGGCAAATTGATTTTGAAGTTCTTTTATATTAGAAATGACATGTAGGGTCCATCTATTATGAACCCAGAATTTAACATCTAATTCATAATGTGTGGCGAAGTGAAGTCTATTGTGGCGAAGAAACGTAAAAATGATAGCATGAAAATATTGTGTGTGAAAGTGTTGAAACTTAAACATAAGCAAAGTTTAGAGCCAGGGACTTGTCATATGTGAGTGAATAGTCTTTGCGACTATTTAGCTTCCTTCGTGTCGAGACACAAAAAAATAGTGTTAAATGTTATGTGCATCGCGAATAATGAAAAATAATCTAACCTACCTTCGCTCGCTCGCCATTATGCCAATGAGTATTGTGCCAGAATACGTGGCATTCATAACATGAAATGACGTCATTTGTAGTACTCCGCAAGTCGCCATGTTTGTATGTGTCGGTTCAATGGCGGGCGTATGTGTATAAATAATTATTAATATTATTATGCTTACTAAAAGCAAATACTTAAGTGGACAATTTTATAGAGTTTGTCCGTGCAAGCTCTGCTGTGAAAATAAAATTAATTTTAAAACCTCTTGGGCTCCACTTGCAAGAGCCTCCACTTTTTTCAGGCACGTGTTATTATATAAGAAATGTCTGTTGCAGCAAAATTTCAGACAATATGTTCGGAGAAACAAAATTCCATACTTAATATTCGCTGACTTTCCTAGATGTTTTAAATTTTTCATGAAGCTCCTAGATATGTTCAGTCTCTTTTACTTGTAAGGTGAATTCCCTGACTTTTCAAAGTTTTCCAGGTCACTGGGAATCATGGCTTACCAGCTAATTATTCAGAATACTGTATTATTTAAGATTTTAATGCTAATTTCAACATTTTAAAAATGTATTATAATGCATTTTTCGATGAAGAGTTAGTTTTTACTTAGCTACTCTTATGAACGATGCATAAATAAATATTGTTCATTCTCTTGCCATTACTTGTAACTACGATTTGGAAGGTGTATGAATTTCCTGTAGGCAACGCGACAATTAACATGGGCGCAATTTCCTTACTTTTTTGCTCTTCCTTGTCCCGATGTCAAGGATAGATTATGAATTAGTGATTTTTAAAATTGTACAAATTTCCATGTACAAGGTAACCAAAAACGTTTTTACCGTTCGAGAGCAGTGATAAACAAAGAGTAATACAGTGGACGGTACGTACCTTTAGGTTTCGAAGTAATCTCCATCAGCATCCAACACCTTTTGCCAACGTTCCACAATACCCTGGTGACAAAATTCGGCAGCCTTCGAAGCAAAGAAGTCCGTGAGTACGTTCCGCAAGTCTCCGTCATTGGCGAAGGATCTCCCACGGAGATGGTTGTCGAGGGAATGAAACAGGTGGTAATCTGTTGGGGCAAGGTCCGGTGAATATGATGCATGGCACAGTGTCTCCCAGCCAATTTGCTGAAGTGTTTCCCGGGTCGTCTTTGCCACCTGTGGCTTGGCATTTTCGTTGAGGAACAGCACACCCTTGCGATTCACCAATGCCAGCTTCTTCTGCCGCAATGCACGGTGCACCCTTTGCATCTGCTATGAGTAGAGATCAGCAGTGATAGTCTGACCAAGTGGAAGGAGTCCAAATTGATGGTAATATCTCAATAGAAAGGTCTAGATAGTGGAATATGAGCAAGACCAAGCGACCTTAGCTCAGTTGGTAGAGCGTTGATTTTGCATTCAGAAGGGCTTTGTACCAGCGGTCTAGCCCTTAGTCACACATGCAAATTCCGGGATGGTACATTCAACTTAGGCCCTGATCGACTCCTTCCCGCTTCCTCTCTCGTACCCTATTTCGACCTGAGCTATAGAGACCATGAATAAATTGAAACAGGACAGTAGCAGTACGGTTATTACTTTCTCCATGTATTTGTGTTGAATAATTAGGAGAAAATAAAAACGTAAATGAGGGCTTTGTACCAGCGGTCTAGCCCTTAGTCACACATGCAAATTCCGGGATGGTACATTCAACTTAGGCCCTGATCGACTCCTTCCCGCTTCCTCTCTCGTACCCTATCCCGACCTGAGCTATAGAGACCATGAATAAATTGAAACAGGACAGTAGCAGTACGGTTATTACTTTCTCCATGTATTTGTGTTGAATAATTAGGAGAAAATAAAAACGTAAATGAATTCACATTACACTTGTATGCTGCTTTTTTATTTCAACTAGTGAAGTGTGTACATGTAATACATGCACACATCACTCTTGATTGACATCGTATCAAACCTGACGTGAGACAAAGTTGTCAAAAGGTCATGCCATAAATAATTCAAATTCGTATTGAACCCTGGAGGTCTTGGGAAAAGCTTTGGGGTCCTGATCTGGACCGGAGTCAACCATTTGAAGACCTCTGTCAACACCATTTTGATTGTTTTGCAGGAAAATTAATCTGCAAATCTTGTCCATATAATAGTTTTTCCATGCGTAGCTTCGTCTTCATTCTCTCTACAGTCTATTCCAAATTTCTTCTCTACACTATACATGTCTCATTCTTCTTCCTAAAAGGTTGCTCTGTCAACTGGTAAAACAGGTTCTTCTGTCTTCTTCGTTGTCCGTATTCTCTGATTGAAGTTCTGAGATCTTTCTCACTCCACATATGTCTTCAACACCACAATTATTACGCTTAGTATTCCAGTTGACTTGATCGAATATTTGCCCCAGAATAGATACTATGTACACTATCTTACTTTTCTTCTTCTACGTTTTTCTGTCGCAAGAAGGAAAACTCATGGTGAGTTTCACCAGCCTTCGTTAACGCTCCTTTTCACGCTCCCCCATCACTTTTTTTCATTTTTTGAAAATTGTGGAAAGACTAATTATAATATTACAGTTTTGGAAAGTAGGCTCATTGTTACACATTGTGATATGAAGTTTCAAGTGTTTTAAGGAATTCAATTCCAGCTGAATTATTTGTCAGCCAATGAATTATGACGTCACAAACTGGGTGGTCAAATAACTCAGCTGGAATTACTTAAAACACTTTTAAATTCATATCACAGTGTTCCATTATCACCAATGAGCCTGCTTTACAAAACTTCAATATTGTAATTCGTCTTTTTCTGTACTTATTTTCAAAAAAAAAAAAAAAAAGAAGAAGAAAGTAATGAGGGAGCGTGAAAAGGATCGAATAAAGCTCTTAAAGTTACCTAACGATTCGTTAAATTCTTAGCGTAACTGAATATGTTAAATAATAGACGGTGAAGAAATTTATTCTGACTCGAAACTTGTTTTTCTTATGGTATCTTACACGTAAATCATTTTGATTCTTTCAGATCTGCTGTGGAGAACCTGGGATTCAGTGTTTTGCAGGACCCGGTCCCAGGCAAGATGAACACCACCATTTGCGTGGATGGCATGACTTGCCAGTCATGCGTCAGGCATATTGAGGGTGTAATCAGTGAGAAGTCAGGAGTTATCAGTATTAAGGTACAACATTATTAAGAATTCATATAACCTTACGAGTTACTAATTTTGTATAAGTTTAAAACTGCAGATAATTTTATTCCAGTTAGTTGGGAATAGATTTTAAACATTAGGTCCTGCCCTCTGGACATAATCTCCGACTGATGATAGACAGTAGCAAACCACTGTCGGTTCACCTTGCTCCGGGAACCTTAGGAACATAGAGTTGTCTCCAGGCAAAACATCAGCCATCATCATCAGAACCTCAATATTCTGTTTCATAAGAATATCGGTGATACAACTGTTACAGGATTACAGGAACAGATTAATAATAGACCAGTGCTCGAAGTAGGGGGTCATGAGGGGGCACGCCGTACCCGTATCTTTTTTTGTTTTGACCCCATCATTTTTATTAATTGGTACTTTCAAAAGCCAATCGCCGCCACTAAGTGCAAGCATACCCTTACTAGCCCACTTCTCCAAGCGTTTCCTTACCTTTTCAAACCTTCGAGCACTGTAATAGACGTCATAAAAATTACTTTCCATTACTGTACGAGCTTAAAAATGTATTTAATTCCGAAAATTTTTGTTTTTGTTTCTGTTTTCTTCTCTTGGTCTGCTGATGTCTTTAAGAACCGTCAGATGTCACCAGCCCCTTAATGAGTTAGAAACCCTCTCGTTTAGGGGAGGCCTGGTGTTTAAAATATCAACTTACAGTGTTCTGTCCAGCAGCGTCCAGCGCGCATGTGTGAAAAATAGCAGGTTTCAGTATGAGTGTATGTGTGTGTGAGTAGCGAAAGGGCATATTGTCTAAAAACAGTCGTTTTCGTGTTGTGCTTAATTAGGAAGCTCTCTTGTGAATTGTCGATTATTTCATAAATCAATAAAGATTGTGTTACCAGGGGATTAAGTTTCTTATTACTAATACATACTCGTAGGAGCATCCTCGAGATAGTTGTGAACAATTACTTTGATTTGAGTTTATTTCATTTCACCTGTTGACTAGATTTCGTGCAGAAGCACTCTGGTGGTATAGATTACGTCATACGATATCCCAAGATATAGATTACATATATAAATGTCAATTATAATAAACTTACAACAAATGTGGTCTCTGAAATGTTTTGATTTTCTAAATTTTGTATTGGAAGAGAAAATAATTTATAAAATTATATAAAAAATAATTGTTTAATTTGGAAAAAAACATGTTTTTTTTTCCTACTTTTGGAATAACAGGATAAAACTGAAATAAATGTTGCAATGATTGTAGATTTTCAACTATAAACTTTTTTTTTTTTCTGAATATTATTAGATTACCATAAGCACATTGATGCTACTGTGTTACTGTTGCGTGTGTTTACTCAAGTCATTACGTGATGCAAGCATATTTTTGTTACGTACTGTAGGTTATGTTCTTACTTAATACAGTACTGAATCGGAAATTCAGGATCTAGACCTAAGTAGTATCAGGACTGTTGTTTATTATTATTGGTTTACTTACTCTTTCTCCTATTCCGTCATTAGGTATTACGACAGAGTAATCCAACAGGCGGTCCGCAGGCTTTATCTGGCCCGTGACTATTATAATTTCTGTTTTGCAATATTTCAACTAATATTGTTTGCCTAATTGGTCTTTAAGAGAAGTATTTACGCAAGAACACTCTGTCTCGATAACCTCTAAAGCGTAGGAGCAATGTGAGTTGTTTATCGTACACTTGCACTCATAAAAAATACAAACAGTCTCATTTCACGTGTTTTCTTCAGCGCATTTGTTGTAAGCAGCAGTGTTGTTCGGTTATTAGAAACTTTTTTTTTCCTAGAAAGCTGATAACCAACAAATGTAAAACAAGATATTTACTGGGGTAAAGGAACATTTAAAACCATGTTGCTGAAGTGTATATTATTAGATATACGCATTTGTTGCAACTGAAAGAAAGGAAGACGAATATTGCAAGGCTGATTTGACTTCAGATTCCGAATTCAAGTGAGAATTATTCCAAGACTAAAAGTTTACATTTTAAAGCTATGACTTGGCATTTTTTTCAGGCAAGGGCTGTTTTTAGAAAAGTTACCAGTTTTGTTTCTAAATAAAACGGTTGAACTTGTTTTGAACTATTTAAAAATAAATATGAAAATGAAGCACATAACTCCTACGAATTGAATGGAAATTTTAAGGCCTTTAGGCAACTTTGGTTCAGGCCGATTACTCGTACAATAAATTATTCTAAAGTTAATTAGCATTTTCTGTTGATAATGTTTTCAATGTGTCCACTGTCCTTCCTCTAAAACGGTTTCTGGTAAGTCCTTTGTTAGTCCTTTATTTTCAGTAAAAATATAGACAGATAAAGCCAAGATTAAACAGTGTCTCGTACTTTTTTTTATTATTATTATTATTGAGAAAAATGCATGAGAAAGAAATAATAAGGGAAGATTGTGCAAAACTATGTTGTGTATGATTCAAATATACCAGCTTGTCTTATTCCATTTGAATTTAGGTTAACATAACATTGAAAAGTATTCGTGTTACATTTCTCAAATTTTAGCAACTTTTATATTGTCGCTATTTTTCGTATTGCTATCTCATAATGCACTGGTTTGTGGGGAAAGTGTGCATCAGGAAAATGAAGTTGCGCGAACAGTAATTAAAATGTATTGAAAATTAAGAAAATTACTTATAATTTTCACTCTTTTGGTGTTGTGAATAACTCAATGTGGAAACTTTTATTTGAGGGAGAAAATTTTGCATTAGAAAAGTCAAGTGGCTTGAACATTTTTAAAATAATAATAATAAAAAAAAGTATTCAAAATGTACTGTATGTATTTAACGTGCAGATATTGTTAAAATATATTTTATGAGCCATGTGTTTACAGTATGTATAATCGACACTTTCTCAGATGTCCTTTATGTATTTATTTATTTTAACATTTAGAAGTAGACTCACTATGTGTCTCATAACATGAATCAATCTTATTAGTTATCTCTCCCCCCAATCGGAAACCGAATTTTGGACATATATTACGCAGAGGCAAATTCCAAGATAAAATTACACAATACAAACTAAACATGCTGTGCTGATATTTAATAACTTTACACAGAAATTCCATGTAGTTCCACAGTTCGTTTCGTATAAAGAAACTTTACAATTATGAGCTGTAATGACATCTTAAAGTCTGAGTCCTTATTATGTGTTTATTTTCAAATCCTTTGAAATGTTCTGTATAACTGTGTTTTGTTAAATATATTCTTATGCATAATTTTACGAAGCTGCCCAACCTTTTTTATGTCTCCTTGTTTATGATATAGTAAATGCTGGTAATTGTTTTGCATTAGCGTGTGTTTGTACTAAATGACAAATTATGTTGTATGTGTAAAATACCTTCCTTTTAGTTATGCAATAATCACTCATGTATACTTGTCTCCCCCCAATTCTAGTAGTTCATCGCCGCCGCTGATTACCCCCTACCTCTTTCATTGTCAAATGACACGCTGAAAAAGTGATGATTTTTGCGTTGACTTCCGAGGAAAACCACAATATCTTGTGTGCTTCTTGCAAATTGTGTCAGTGATGAGGTGAAAATTCTCCAAAATAGCAAAGAACAGTAAAACAGTTTGGAATTAAGTGGGTTCCTATTCATTAGAAACTTATTATTATAATAACTGAGAAACTGATTATTGTAATTTTTCTGTTAGGCTGATCTTGTGATAAATACGTTGTTCGTTATTAAAGTTTGCTTGTGTTTCAGGTGAGTTTGGAAGAAAAGAAAGCCGATATTCAGTATGATCCCAGGCTGACATCTCCCGAAAAATTACGTGATCACATCGACGATATGGGATTCATAGCCTCATTGGTGTCCTCCAAGAGTGTAAGAGTTGGAATTCAGGGCATGACCTGCCAGTCTTGTGTGCGAAATATTGAAGGACACATCGGTAAGAAACCAGGAGTCAAGAACATCAAAGTGGTGCTTGAAGAAAATGCGGGTTATATTGACTATGATCCTTCTGTTACGAACCCATCTGATTTGCGTGAAGCCATTGATGATATGGGATTTGAGGCATCACTAGATTCGTCTTCCGAGTGTGTGCTTCATATTGAGGATTTATCAGACGAGAGTGGTGCTGCGAACATTGAGAAGGTGATTACTCAGCAAGAAGGGGTGAATAGTGTGCAAGTGAAAATAAACGAGAAGGAAGGCGTTGTTCAGTATGACTCAAATCGGACAAAACCAACCGTAATCGCCAAGTGTGTAACAAACCTAGGATACAGTGTAGCTCTGAAAAAGACTAAAGCAAGTGGCGATCACGGGAGCCCAGCTGATCAAGGTGAGAGTTTTCTTTACTATAATTTATAACTCAGTTGAAAATTACGTGGTATGAATTATATGAAAAATAATATGTAAATGTGAAATTATGTTGACAGACCTTTGAAAGTACATGTAATCGTTAAGGTTAGTACTGAATTAATCTACCTAATTTTCTATCTAGCATTTATGCAATTGTTCTCATGCAGTTTCGTATTTTAGCAGATTCTGCGGCTGTTTTGTTCATGCTTAGAAATTTTCGTAAATTCAGTCGGCGTTAAAAAAACTGGACATTGCGCTTCATCATCCAAGATCTTAAGAATAATTTTTAGGAACAAACAACACTAAGGTTAAGTTCCTGGTAATGTTTTGCTTTTCCGTACAACGCAGCTGTTAGGGCCTTGCAAACCAGATTTCTTCAGGATGTAGGATCCCAACTATCGTATATTCGTTGTGTGTTCTCGTATGTTTTTCTCTAATGTTTGATATCAGTCAAACTGTCGGCCACCGATCTCTAGCCCATTTATAAGATTATATGATAAATTCAGGACACGAATTAGTCGTGAAAGCTGGATAGATTATTGCTTTCTGTGCGTGTAGTCTCGGATTGAAATCCGGTGGGGGTCCATTGAGTGAAGGGTTTCGGAACACCTTCAACAAAAACTGACCGTTCGCTGTACTGACCTAATAACGTACCCTCTTCCTGTACGTAGGTTTAGATACAACACCCTTTGTTCTGAACTTCCATCTTTTACCAATTCACATAGGCATTTCCCTTGAAAAGATAATACGGAAATTTCACAAAATCTCTTCCCAGGCTCTTCTTATCATCATTGAAACTTTCAGGTCTTTCAAAATCCATGTCAGACGATTTAGCTTCAAGAAGAAGTTTCTTGGAATGTGATTGAAGCTGAATGATCAAAATTTCTCTTTCTGATAATCTCTGCTCTTCGTCCTGATTCCCATAAATATTTTTATGTTCTTAGTGGCCTAGACCAATGTTCTCAACTTTTTCAAAAACGGAATTCGCCTAGAAGATTATTTGACTTCACGGAACCCACATGTTAAATCAAGGTGCGTTTATTGAGAAAAGCGCTCTGGCATAACTTTTCCCCAACAAAATCTCCGCTTATATTGATGTTTCCTCTTATAAATTTTACGTAACTCTTCTTTAGTCGTAGCTTATCAATAAATGATAAAAGAAAGTACAAATGATTCTTGTTGAGGGAGCTCAAGACAAGTAAACTCAAAGCGCATCTTTAAATAATTGGACGCTGAATAAAAGTAACTAGATTATTGCAAAAACTAATGACTCTAATTTACCAGATGCTGAAATTTAAGATTAAACATTTTGTAATAATGTTGTTGTTGTTGTACTAGTGTAGTTGTTGGATCTTCCATTTTTTGCATAAACAGCTGTATATTGAATTCAGTGGTGTTAAATTCAGTCGTAAATCTGGTCGCGCATTCGGCTTATTTCCGTACCTCGTTGTCACGTTAATGAAATGAAAAAAATCCCATTTCACACAAATATGAAGTGAAAATGAAATGAGCATGATTGTACCGTTAGACAGGGGAATTAAATCGAATTGCTTTAATTCTTATTAACTAAACATAGTTTTAACTATATCCTCAACACAGGAAGGATTAACTCGCCACCTGTAGAATGAGGTTTTCCAGCTTTAGCAATACTTAAGTTAGTCAAATATGGTAATTCTAAAGCTTTTCTTGTCAGTAAACCTACTACAGAACCAGCAACTTTTCACTGTTTAAATCTCATTAATACACGAGTAAAAAATGTTACAAGAGAAGACTGGCTCCATGAACTTTTTAGATATTACCATTAAGAGAAAACATACATTTCAAATCACAGTTTGTAGGGAACCTATAGCTAGTACAGATTATATATATATATATATATTTTTTTCAGATCTAATGATTCTTACTCCATGGCTAATATAGAGAAAAATTGCTTTCTCCGCGCCTTCAAATTGGGTTTGCAAACAGAGAATCTTAGTCAACAACTCAATTTACTAATTCTTACAGACACTAAAAATTGATATAACAGAAGTTCATTACAGAACTGGTACGAATCAGTTAGAAAATCCATCATAAAATAAATAAATAAAAATACAAAACAGAAATCTGTACGTCAAATTACTCATTTATCTCAAAATCAGAGACAACTTAAAACGGAGATTCACCAAGTACCAAAACTGGCCGGCATGATGTCATATACCAAAACTTCGAAAACATTTTGTAAGAGGTCGTCTTTGTAATTCTACTGTGGGTTCTTCTTGGAAATATCTCAGGGCGTAACGTCTTTGGTTCTATTTGGACTTCTAAGAAACTAATGAGTTCAGATCATATCATATATACTATGAAGATCCAACGCAATATTTCAATGATCCAGTTAGGGTGCCCGCTGTCTGGATTTTACGACATATTGGGGCTACGGCTAACTATCGTAGTATATCAACTGCAGTAGACAACGCTAAAAAAGGGTCTATAAAGCCACAATATAGCGTGTATCCACTATAATATATAAATAAAGATACACTTGTCAGAAGGTTGAAGCATATGTATTTATCTATTAATTTACCTCTTTCTGTAACGCTATCTCGTTATACAAGTCCAATTACAACTTAATCATATGCATTGCATTTCATTTTACATCCTAATCACCTATTATTCCTCAAACCGTGAAATCATATCGAACAAACAGTTAAAAATATTAAATAATCTATTTACGAACTGAAAACATCTTTAATTTTTTTCTTTTTTCCTAATTACAACATTCGAGTTCCGCGCTAAGCTATAGTAATGCCATCTATTGGCCTTCTTGGTATTATCTCGAAACATGTGAGGTTGTTTCACAATGTGACGTCAGACTTACGTCAGTCTATAAACTACATAAAGGTTGTTCATATGTATAAAATACGTTATGCTTTTGTCAAACCAACATATTTATCTTTAATAATATAAAAACAATGAAATATAATTTTAAATACAATGAAATATATTCAAAACAACGGTTTATACGTGGTTTGGCCATTACAATTTGTCAGTTTCAAAAGTTACTACGTTGACCATTTAGATTCTTCGGAAGTTAACGAAATTACTTGTGACAATGATCAAACGTACGTTAATATGACAGAAACGAACCTTAAAACCAGGATTATAGTGCACATTACAGATTCCAAAAATATCAATCCAGTTTCAGGTTTGTCTAAACACTTACATGAATCACAATACAAACTATCTCACATGATTCACACACTGGGAGGACCGTCAAAGAATTATGCTTTATCATAACCAAATATTCCCACCCTCAACACAGGTAGGGAGTAACGCGAATAAAATGTAAATGATTTCTATTTTCAGATATTTTATTGACCAAAAATATATTTATATTTACTTGAATGTACGTAACCAACCTGTGTATCATTAAGCTCTAGGACCAGACACTGTCATATATTATTTGATATTTTCTTACGTTAAGAACATAATATGTTTTTCTTCAGATATGTAGTTTCACGTTTATATTAGTCGTCTATTATGTATGTTGCTTCTCTCAAACATTATTATTCTTTAAAAATCATAATTAAGTACATAACAAAACTGAACTATACTAGAATCCATATTTGAATTCGTATCCAACAACCGAGTCAAAGTTATTTGTATAGATGTTTTGTTCATGTTCAAATCTGTGGAGTTAGAATCGCATACATATTAATCACATATTTGTTTCAGCTCACCACACTTTCTACTTTGCGTTTTAACTAAAATTTTAACAATGGACATCGTTTTGTCCGAAACGTCAAATATATTAAAAGTAAAATATATTTTTACAACACAGAACTGGAGTCCACACGTAAGTAATATTCTACCCTATGTCTTTCCCTGGCCACCTGAATCATTATCTATTCCGTATTAACCATTTCAGGCTCTTGCATCCGGTTGTCATAGGTTACCTAAGCTATGAAATGAAGGAACACTGGACGTTGATCTCAGCTGGGAACCTGAGTTTTAACTGTGCTATAAGGCGCTACATATGTTACTGTACGTCCAACTAAACGCGTTGTTATAATTATTTGTTTCATTTTCGTTGTAAATAGTTGTTGTTTCGTAATCCATAGTAAAATGGCTTTCGAACTGGGTCTGAATCTTTTTAATTAATTAATAAATAAAATGCTTATGATAATTTTAATTTTAACAGGCAAAGGTGATTCAAAATCCAAAAATCGGATCTCAGGTTCACCTCAAAAAAATGGTCCAGAAGTACAAAATGAAGCGGAAGTAGTGCAATTAGGTGAAGACCCCTATGAAAAATGCTTTCTTCACATCAAAGGCATGACTTGTGCATCCTGTGTAGCAGCAATCGAGAAACATTGCAAGAAAATTTACGGTAAGTTAATCTAGTATAATTACTTACTAACTTGTCGCAAGATTTTGTGTTCTAACATATATTAGTTAATTACTATAATTTTAGTTTTTGAATTAAATTTCATAGTTAGTGAAGTTGTGTAACTAGTTCTATTTTTCTTTGTTGTTGTAATAGATGTTTCTATTTTTAACAGGTGGTTTAATATGGACATTTGCATATCTAGAAATTTGTTTTATCGTAATGAAGTTTGGGAATAACAATAAAAGTACTCTGTCACTCTATTGTTCTATTTAAAAAAAAAACTTTGGCAAACTGTATTTTTATATGGGCCAGTCTAGTAACTTTGGACTTCGGCCCGTCACGATTCGCCCTTTAGCTATTAAAATCCACACCCATGCCCCTCCCGGGACTCGAACCCGGTGCCTTCGAGTTGTTGGCCTACCGCAGTAGACCGCACGGCTACCCGGCCGGCTTGTTCTGTCTCATTTACAGCTTAGTGTATTTGAGAGTTCTCGTCCTACAAATTGCAAAAATACACAAATCAGCTGCCATCGTCAAGGTCGTCAGGAATAGCAGACCGTGAAACTTTAAAATTCTCACTCATCATTACGTTCAAATAAAGTGGTTTCTATGTCTCGTGGTAAACGATTATCAGGATAAACGTAACCCGAATGATAAAATGCTGGAAACGAATTTGCTTATCACAGAAAGCTCACTTATGAATCGCTGCTTCGGACACCCTGAAGCCTCATACTAATTGCGGGCGTAAAAAAAAAAAAAAAAAAAAAAAAACCTGGTGTTACTTTAAATCGTGCTTGTCTGAAGTTATCATATTCAGCTACGCTTCAGAAGTATCTGAGAAAGTCTACAAAGACTGGAACATCGAATTTGGTTGTGAAGAAATAAGCATTGAAATTGCATGTCTCTGCAAAGGCTCAAAATGGTACATGTTAAGAATTATGCAACCATCAATTCTCTTCAGCATCGCCTTAAATTGTCTGAAATATAGCACGTCGACAGGTTGAAGGTGAGGGGTACACTCAGGTGGGATTATACTCACCGCATGCTCTACGTCTGTAAGGTTTATGGCATCCATATCCATTCTATTAAGGTATATACCGAAAGATAAACTTTGGTAAACTTTATTTTTATATGGGCCAGTCTAGTAACTTTGGACTTCGGCCCGTCACGATTCGCCCTTAGCCATTAAAATCCGCACCCATGCCCCTACCGGGACTTGAACCCGGGACCTTCGATTCGTTGTCCTGCATGTACCGAAAGAATCAGCCAACAAAAGAGATTTCCTTGTAGTATTCCGTGGGTTTCTTTATATCTGAACCTGAGAGCCAAAATTGCGTGTCACAAATCCCAGATTTCGGTGGAAAATCTACTTCCTTTCACATAGAATCTAGTTGGACAAACTACAAAATAAACTTACTGTTGTACATTATTTTAACATGTTTACCATAAGAATGTTGCAACCATTATTTTAGTTCTTCCGAATCACGTTTTGGCCAAAATTGGACTTAACGCGGTTCTGGCTGTCAAGTACAAATATATTGTAATGTACTCTTTTCACTTTTATGACATTTCTTTTTGTTATGTCTAATAATTTGGTGCATACTTCTTAAAAGTTCTATTTCTATGCATTGCATCCTTCTCACATTTCATATCCGTATGTCACTCAAGCATGACTTACACAGAACTTTCGTGTATCTTAATGTCATATTCTTACTTCATTATCAGTCTCTTTACTGTTGGATAGAATGCCTTCGTACTGTGCTTGTATATCGTTCTTATTTACTTCTGCCTAGTGTCTGTATTTCACTGCCGAGAATAATTGAACTACTAAACGTCTCCAAACAATAGTATTAAATGGGGAAAATTATTCCTCATAAACTGAAATATCTCCTAGTCACCAAAGAACGTTCAATATTAATTTTTCGTTCTTCTCAAACGATTTGAAAAACATTTCTTTCATAATTCTAGTGTATTGTTTAACTTTAATGATTATTTTAAATTATTGCACAGTTGAACATATTTCTGTTTTCCAGGGGTTGAAAATATTCTGATTGCATTACTTGCTGCTAAAGCAGAAGTAAAGTATGATCCTTCCAAGATTATTCCGTCTACAATAGCAGCTTCAATAACAGATCTCGGATTTCCCACTTCCGTAATTGAAGAACCTGGCACCGGGCAAGGAGAAGTTGAATTGAAGGTAATACAGTTTTAATCGTTTACGTGGAATGCAGTAGGAAATAGTAATAAGATTCCTTTATATAATCATAGTTTTTTATTTAATAAAAAAAAAAAATATCACGTAACTAAGAATAATTCTTTAGAAGGGTTAGGTACTTTATAGTGTTTGTGAGTATACGGGGGAAGGGGGAGAAAAAATAAAATAAATCGTATACACATTAACATACCAAAGTACTGCTTAACCAATTTGTTGCAATTAAGTTAATAAATGCATGTGCTGTTACAATTCGTGGTAGTTGTAACATCAACGTTATAATATTAGAATTGGTTTATTATAACTTATTTTATCGCAGTGATATCAAACACTAAAGTTAGTTTTACCTTTGTATTTCGTTTGGCTTCTCGTGGTCTTATTCTGAATAGCAATATATTTATTTTACCTTCTTTCGAGAATTATTCGTGCGGGTTATTAGGATAACATAATTCAATAAAGGCGCTTCTGTCTGCAAATACATTATCCATTTTCGGTGTTTTTTTTTTTTTTAACTGCAAAGAGAATCGGCAAATACAAAGTAGTTGTTTCATATTTTTTTTTATAGTTAAGAGTGTGATTTGAAATGTCTTCTGTATTTTTTTATTGTATAATTTAACATTAAAACCAAAATGTTTATCAATTCCAGATCACTGGTATGACATGTGCCTCTTGTGTTCACGCCATTGAATCAAATGTGAAGAAGATGCAAGGTGTGAAATCAGCTGTGGTTGCTCTGGCCACTCAGCGAGGAAAGTTCAAGTACAATGTTGAAGTCACTGGACCCAGAGATATAATAGACATGATCAAAGGTTTGGGATACCAGGCGTCGATTTTAAACACGAGAGATCGCGACACGAGCTATCTTGATCACAGAGATGATATTCGGAAATGGAGAAATGCGTTTCTGGTATCTTTGATTTTTGGACTTCCATGTTTTATAATTATGATGTATTTTATGGTGGAAATGAAAAGAAGTAGTAATCATGAGGAAATGTGCTGTGTGGCTCCTGGTCTGTCGATGGAAAATCTATTACTTTTTATATTCTCAACGCCCGTCCAGGTAAGTTTCTCGCTTGATGTTTACTATGGTAGAAGCTAGCTAAATGACTCGAATAGATAATTGATAAATAAATTGTGCAAAACAATCCAGAAAAAATTAAGTATTAACGTTTAACATTGTATTGCATTATAAATTACTTAGGGAGTATTAGGGAGTGAAAAACTTCAAATCTACATGGGATTTATCAGAGCATCTATAGAGCATTAACCATAATATAACTTTATCTTATCGTACATAGGTCTGATTCACACGTCACTATAACTGTCACAGAAGTTTATCATAAGAAGAAAAAACTTATCAAATACCGATGAAAATAGTTTAAATAAAACATAGTTTCCCTTTTTAGTCACTTGATTGAATTTGAATTTATTTGTGAGCTTTAGGCATCTATGGCTTAACTCTGTCAGGCCGGTATTTTATAGATACAAGTAGTCATCTACACTAACACACAATCCTCACATATTATGGACAGTTCTAGAACAAAAGCACATCAGTTTTAATTTGATTTCCCATTTTCTTACTTTACGTCCAAATAGTTATTATTTCCAAACATTGTTTCATTCCTTTGAAAAGGGATCAGAAGCCCATTTTAGTCTGAGTACCATACCGGCATATGGCTGGTGAAAGTGAAGAATATCTCGGCCAATATTGCTGTCAGCGCGTTCCTCCTAAGTGCTGCCCCAAAACTTCGCGACCGTAACTACTAGATCACGAGGCTGCGGCTTTTTTCTTCTTTTGCTGAAAAAATAGTCTCAGCGGGTGAAATCTTTTAAAAAGAATGTTATGAAGTTGTTTGCGTATGATACGGAATTATTTATCTTTTAAATACTTATCAAGAAGAACAGCCCAAAGATAATGTGATTAATCTCTTTCAGTATTCGTTTGACCTTCAATAAAATAATACAAATACCTCCTAGTATTAGAAAGGAGAAAGAAGACATCCGAAGGTCAGTGTCCTAATGTGATTCAGAAACAAACACTGTTCTTTCGTAAAATTGAAAGACACGTAGTGCATGCATAAGTGGCATATTTGCCTAGGATGACCGAACTTTTTACACGGCTAGCTGGCAACATTGCCGGATTTTGTAGGTTTGTCCCAGGAAATATCTTACCAGACCGAACTATTAAAGCTGTAGCTATATATGATAATTATTATTATGTAGACAATAATATGTGTACAACAAGAAAAATTAAAAAGTAAATCAACGTTATTTGTACAACATTTTTATTCGAAGTATAAACTTAAAAAGCTACCTTCTTTCTTTTCTTAACCGGGAGCAGACTAAATAAATAGGTATGTCTGTTCGGGCGTATTTAACCACGCCATTCAATAGAACTCATTGAGCTGAGTACACCACCTTAAAAAGTTTAACCCCAATCGGTCTGAACATAACGTTTTTGTTACAAACACTAAAAATTCGAAAAATCGCCGTGAAATTAAATAAAGCATTGTTTCACAAATATTCACAATTGAAAATAATAAGCCTGTGATAGCGACTCAACGTAATTTTCCTTGAAATTGCGATGAAAATCGTATTTTTCACCAAAGAAAAAGAAACCAAGAATCAATGCCTACACCCACGATGTTCGCTGCGCGTGTGCGAGGCGCTAGTAACGGTAAATGGAAGTTCGGGACCAACCTCGTCCCGAACCGTTATCAGTTCTCTCAACTTCATCCACCTCCCCACCCCCCCTTCGTTAATAAAATAGCGTTTTTTACGGCGTCACTGGCCCTGGAGATGTAGATCGCTTTCCTGAACAATATTTAATGTTAGAAATTAAAATATACGATCCAAATTGCCAGTATTCGCAAGTAGAAAATTAACGGGGGGAAATGATTGGGGAATATTCATATGAAGAAGTTTATTCTTCTAGTCCAGTTTGTGGACGGCTTGACGCTCTGCAAATTGATTACAACAATTTAGTTAATAGCGCATATGTGCATGTTTACGTACAACCTGTAAGCACCAAAACAGGCTTAGGTCTGCCTGTCTCCTGCTCTCAACCAACATCCTTAAAGTTGGGCTTGTCCCGGAAGCGAATTTCACATATGGGGATTTAAATCGCGACCAGGGGCGGAGCCATGTTCAACAACCAATCAAAATTTTTATTGCATCCTCCCTTCCGCTGTTTGAGTGTTCGCTGCTTTGGACTCTGTAAATAACATTTAAGAAGATCACGGAGACGCTTCCCTGCGCTGCTCAGTGTCCACTGGTTCTTAACTAAGTCTACTATAAATAAAATTAACGTTTGATAGACGTTAAAAGATTATAAATATATCCAAAGCAGTGAACACTCAAACAGCGGAAGGGGGGATGCGATAAAGATTTTGATTGGTTGTTGAACGAGGCTCCGCCCCCGGGTCGCGATTTACATCCATATATGTAAAATATGCATCCCGGAAAGGGGTAGGGGAAACCTAACCAGAGATAGCGAGTTCGCAGTACTCGTATAAGAACTGCTTAAAAAATTAATTTGCACTATCCGTTATCCACCTTCCATTATACCATACTTCAAGTGCGTATGATTTTGTTAATGAAGTACATTCGTTTTCTGGCTATATTGAATCACAATTCTATTATGACCGTAATTCGATCAAAAAGTGGTGTTGAATCACAACCTCATGCTCGTTTTGTATTCGGCTACACTTGCTGATTAGTCAGCAGTGTGAATATTTGTGAGAAAAAATGTTCTCTTACGATTTTATAGCAATTTTAAGTAGTTTTGTTTTTGCTACAAAAAGTTATGTTCGAGATCGATGGGGTTATACTTTTTTGGTGGCGTACTCAGCTCGACGATCTCTATCGAATAGCGTAGTCAAATCCATCTCAACAGGTGTATCTACTTGCAAGGTAAATTCGCGAAGTTCCTGACAAATATTGTTTTAATATTGAACAAAATGCAAAGTTCTGATGGCCCCAATGTGTAATGTACTGATTTTAGCGGCCCATAGCGGTAATTTGCATAATTATGGATCTTCATAAATCAGGGACTCCATCGTAACGGGTGTTACGCTCGGAAAGATTCAAACACATAAATCTCTCTAATGAAGAAATAATATCTAAATTTCATTTTTCTTTAATTAGAAATTTTTCAACTTTTAATTTCCTTGCAATATCAAAAAGGAGACGTAACGTATGTTACTCGCTCAAGATCTATTCGCGAAGTGTCTGATGGATGTTAGTAAAATATTGTATAAGACGGCTGGACACAGAGTTTATGGTATTACTTTGAGCTGCCCATAGCGGTACTTATACATATTTGAGTGTTGATGGACCAATCTTTTAAGCGTAAATGAGGAGTCCAGAAGTCAAACAAAGAGTATAAGCGACATTGACGAATATAAAAAAATCGAGCTAATCCTTTTATGCGTAACTCGAAATATATGGGACACAAATGAGTCATATTTTGTACAAAGAGACCTTGGACCACAATGTACCCATATACAAAATATGACAATTTTGTGTGACTTATACTTTGAATTATATATAAAAGATTACCTTGGAACTTTTGTTTATTCGTCAACGTCACTTGAATCGACAAATATATATACGACAATAAGCTCGCTGGATAAATGATTCATTTGTGCAGTTGGGAGTTGAACATCTCGAATCTTCAGTTTTCCAGAGAACATTGTCAGGAGCATCAAAGAAATTACAGTTAATGAACAATGCAGTATTTTTTTTCCAGGTGTGTTTAATCATGTTGTTGAATATTGGAGCGCTGAGCTGATTATAGATACTACGTGAAGATTGATGATAGCATTACGGCTCTGGAGGTCTAACTGGAAGAAATATATAGTTAAATTCTTTATAACAGTGGTGTCATAATTCAAATTATTTTTTTCTTTAGTGATGTTTATTTATGTTTGAATGTGTCCGAGCGTAACACCCGTTACGATGGAATCCCTGATTTATGAAGACTCATAGCTATGCAAATTACCGCTAGGGGCCGTTAAAATTTGTACAATACACACTGGCCCCAACAGAACTTTGCATTTTGTTCAGTATTAAAGCAAGATACTTCATCTGTCAGGTACTTCGCGAATGTACCTTGTTAGTCTTCTTCCGGGTTAGTTTTACGCAATTTCAAATGCAAAGGAAACCCGGAGTGGAGATCAGTTAGCTGTCTTATTTAAAGTAGAACAAATTAAATCAATAAGCATGAGCAGAACAAATATATTTCTATCCTGCGATTTTATTTCTTAAACGTTTTATGCTTGTTCTTAAATTTCTTTATTCCAAATATGGATTTATTTCCTGATATTAATACAGTTACAGCTCTTGTATTCTTTATTATCATTAGTGACAGAATGAAATTTAAAGATTATAAACTGAATGATATTTATGAAATAAATTCTACTTTATATTTCGTGAATTATTCAGTGTTGCAAATGCAGTAGCCACCTGAAATGACATATGTTTCCTTTCACACATTTTGAGATAAACCGTGCCTTTGGCTGCCCCGGAAATAGTTGGTCACCTTATATTTGTCTGGTGTAATCCGGGAGGTTCTTCTAAACTAACTTTATATATTGTTCTTTTGGCGGGAGTGCCTTTTTTTAGTACGTTACTTTTTAAAATTAAATATGATGCATCAAATATAATTAAATCTAACATATCATCAAAAAGGAGAACTCCAGTCAAAAGCACAGTAAGTACCGTTAGTATAAACAAATAGTTTTCCTGTTGCTTGAGCGAGGCTGTCAATTCTCTACGGTTTTTTTTTTTTTAAACAACCATTAGTGATAGATAGAATACATTTGACAAAATTCGTGCAGTATCCGTGGTACCATCAGTTTCTTGCGGAATTTTGTTTTAATTTACGAAGAGAAGAAAATAAGGTCAACCGAAACCGGAATACAAACTGGTATATTTCAAGTCATCAGAAATGTGGAAACACTCCGTACGGTGACAGAGAGGCGGAATTTGGAATATTCAGAGAAGCCTTTAAGCAGGTTAAAGAATTTGTTGAATTTGTATCCTACTTGAAGTCGTTCAATCTTTTGCAACAGTTTTCCACTAAAGAAATCTACAGAAAGAAAATACTATACTTTTGAAAAAAAAAAAAAATATATACTTTACTATGTGTGGGCATCTTTAACTTGGGATGGACACTAACTGGCACCCAAATAAGTTAAAAAGGGAAGGTACCCCACTACAATACTTTTGGCTAGTCTTATTATAAGATGATAATATCTTCGAATTTGCAGGAAACTCAAGTTTCTCCAATCCGAAGTCTCTAACGTGTCCGCTTTGTGCAGATTTCACTGTTTTAGAATTCGACTGAAATATGTACAGAAAATATATCACTTAACAGGCTGGGAAACGAAAGAAGGTGTTTCGCTTGCCAGGGGATTGCTCTGGTGATAACCTACGAGAATTATGGCCAATGCCATAGAGCCATAGCAGTACGTAGAAAGCGAGAGACAGTACAGTTCAAGGCAGGAGTAGCAGTGGATATTCCTCTGCATTTTTCAGTTTGCTTCCACATACAAGTTCATTGTGCGGAAAGGTTTAAAATTTGACTTAGGCAACAAATCCATCGATTTTTTTTTTGAAGGACTTGTTACAACGACCGTTCAGTTCAAATTTTCTGAATACAATACCCTTCTCTTAAAGATAAGAATTTGATTTCTTATTTCTAGATAATTCATATTGTTATAATCGATTTATTTCTTTAAAATCGTTTTTATTTCTGATCATTTTTTTTATTTTGTTTTTCTTTCAGTTTATTGGTGGTTGGCACTTTTATGTACAAGCATACAAAGCAATTAAACACAAG
Organism: Lepisma saccharinum; assembly: GCA_022664845.1. Taxonomy (NCBI): domain Eukaryota; kingdom Metazoa; phylum Arthropoda; class Insecta; order Zygentoma; family Lepismatidae; genus Lepisma; species Lepisma saccharinum. Next base: position 8,752 of record JAGDQP010017492.1, on the reverse strand, counting down.
ACTACAAACATGGATGTTCTTATAACAATGGCCACTACTATCTCGTACATATATTCTGTCGCAGTTCTTGTAGCAGCTATGGCGATGAGTCAAAATATCAGTCCTCAAACGTTTTTCGACACCCCACCAATGCTTCTAGTCTTCATTTCCCTTGGTCGTTGGATGGAGCATGTAGCAAAGGTATGTTGATTGTAGTGAGTTTTAAATAGATGAATGTAGATCAGAATAATTGTTCTAGCATCTGCGAGACAATCCTGTTTATGAACAAAATATATATCAAGCATAAGCTGTTTAAACCTGTTGGTTCAATTATCTCACATTCGAAGCTAGTATATTTGATTCTATCTTTTCCACTTTTTACTAACATTTGTGAAAACTGTTTGCATAATGCGTAGGTATCTGTGAAACTGTAGAGTATTCAAGATAGTTGAGGCTAAAGAAAAAAATTATAATGATTTAAAATTAATATAAAATACCGAAAGTACTGTATTCAGATGACTAAGCAAGAGTAAAGTTGTTCGACAGGATAGTCGAAAATAGTTATTAACAGCTAGCATGTTATGAATTTAAAAAGAATAACACAAAGATAAATATTTAACGTGTAGCTTACCTTACCGTTTAGAAATTTATTAGTAGATTCTGACAAAATCCCGGAAGTATTTACGTTGTTAATAATATACCATATTTTCTTTTTCAGGGTAGAACCTCTGAGGCCTTATCCAAACTTCTTTCGTTAAAACCAACTGAAGCGGTGCTAATAACGGTAGATTCTGATTTCTCCGTTTTATCAGAGAAATATATTAATGTTGATCTAGTGCAAAGAGGAGATATATTAAAGGTAGGAAAGTTGATAGTAATGCTTGATTTATGGTACGTGCTTAAGTGAAATAAATGTGTATATATAGTTGTAATATATATCTTTCAGTCATTCTTTACAGCTTTCGTTTTATATATATATATTCGTATATATCATAATACCATTTTTAAGTACCAGGAGTTCCAGGCAGTGTCCGCATTCATACCAAAAAAGTTCCCTCGCGCTACTACATCTTGCATCGTGTAAAGTTCCTTGTAGATATATACAAATATATATTCAATTTTTAAAAGGTAACATGACACCCCTGAAATACGCCATTCTTTCCAGGTAGAAAAAGAAAACTTGAAATGCTCCATAAATTTAATTGTAGTCAGATGGCCGAAAAGTTTTGATGACGTACTGTAGATTTTTTGAATGAAGTTACCCGCCTGTAAACCTTGATGTAATTGGAAGTGATAGCCCCTCCCCTTTGGTTTTGTGAAAATATCAGTCACAAGTTCTACTTTTCGAATTCAACTGGATTCATCTTCAGAAATGGTACGTAGAAGATATAAGAAAAAGAAGGGAAAAACATGTACACAAGACATGTATGCGTTTATAACCTCCTGAGAACATTGTAGCCAGATTTTTTTCAAAATTAGAACTTCTTGATAGGTTTTGTACAGCGAAATTCAGATTTCTATGTTAACGTGGTACAGTTTTAAATGTGATTATATACATTTTATGTACGTTTGATACCAAGATTTAGCTTCCACTCCTATCCCCTCCTTTAAACTAAAATGAGGATACGTACCACGTTGATTGAATGTTATAGAAATCCGATGTCGGTGAAGACGGAGTATGTGCAAATTTCAAGTTACGTACGTAGATGTGTGACGAGGAGCTTTCTTCATTTTGTGGCATGACGCATATGCAGAGAATAGAACGTAAGCAAGGAAATAATGTACAAAAACCTGTGAATACGAATTTGCTGTGTGAATCGAATAGATCCGCAGGTGCTGAGACTAGTCATATGACAGCATTTTTCATGAGCTCTCCTAAATGCAAAGAGGAGGCAAAATAGTGCCAAAATTAAGTATCTGGCCATTTCTTTCCTAATTTTTTCACATGATGGTCGTCTTCTTATGGGTTGTCATCTCTTATATTTGAAATGGGTTTAGCTTTCATTTCGAGTGCAGCCCGAAAATGAACGTTAACCAAGAAATAAAGTAATTCTGCATCTAATGAAATGTATCAAATAAATATGTAATGGAACTCAGTAAATAAAAATGAGTAACATTCATTAAAAGTATCTAGTAAACATTAATTTTATTTAGGCAAAATAATAGAAAGTAATAAATACAAAAGACAGGTAAACGCACAATGGATAAAGAAATTAGATAATAAGAGAAATTTACATTTTAAATGAGAGTAAAATATGAAAGTACACGTGCGGAAAAGATGTAGTCACGGTTTTGAAGGTAAATAATGGTAATAGCGTCAAGATGCTATTTTTACATGTGTATATGTAGTCTGTGTGTGTGCATGTACGGAAATGTAAGACTGTCAGTAATGAAAGTTTATATTCTCATCTAGGTGGTTCCTGGTTCGAAAGTTCCTGTTGATGGAAAAGTAGTCTATGGCAACTCAACTTGCGATGAGTCATTGATAACTGGAGAGTCAATGCCTGTAGTTAAAAAGAGAGGTGAGATCCATTATTATGTACAGAATGATTCTGAAACTATAGAACAGCGGTACAAATTGAAGGCAGATTTTTTATATATATATATATATAGTGAAAATTACATTTTCTCCCCTTTGTACTCAGTTTTAAATTATTAACTAAGTTTCACTGGTATTGGTAGGCATACTGTGAACACTATTTCGCCTAAATTTGATAAAAGTAAAACTAGGCAAAGGTGAGCTGGGTTGTATCTTGAGTATACAGTTGTAAGAGGCATCTGCGCGCGTGGATCATTCGAAAGTTAGAACAGTAACCTGTTAAATCACTTCATTTTCTTTATGCAGCATGAAGAAACAAGAGATAATTGTGACATTCCTCTTTTATCCTTAGATAATGAACTAGTAGAGGAATACTGCAGTAAATAGCGTATAGAGGCCAAGAATAATAGATTGTTTATTTCAAGACCAGCTGTGCTGGTAGAGATGCTGCTTGTAGAGTACTGTCAGCATTTGAGTTTCACGTAGGAACTTTGGTAAAGTATTTTATTCATGGACGGTTGTCGATCCTCATTGCAATGCTTAATTAATATTTATGTCGAAAAAAAAAATCAGGAATTAAATCTAAGCCTTGCAAAACGTTGGGGAGGCAGTGGCTTAATGGTTACTTCCGTGTACTAAAATACCATTACTGTGCGTTATCGAGTGAGATATTCACCGCCAATGCACATTGTTTCTGAATGCCCAATACTCCTTGCATTTATCCTTACGGGGATCAAAATTATATGTAAAGAAAGAAAACTAGAAGACTTTCAGTTAAAAGATCATGATAATACTTTATAATGTAGATAATTCATAAGGTTGGTACCGCCGCAACCATTATTTGGCGACTTCGAATTAGCAGAAAACATTTTGTAGCTATATCCAGCATAGATCTTGTAATTAGAGTTTAACGCAGCTCATTTTTGTCTTCCGAGTGCTCAGATTTAATGAAAGAAACGAGAGTAGTCTTATTAGAAGACAGTATGAACTACACACGCAGGCAAGCAACTTTTTATACTGTTCGTTGTGTAATAAAAATAAATTATTGGTGTTCTATAAACAGCACTTTAGCATATGGGGTTCAAGTACAAAAAAAGGAAAAGGAAATCATTTAGATCTATTACAAATCAAAGTAGATTAAGATATTTATAATATAAATGACTTGCTCCTGGGCTTAAATTCAGTATGGAAAATACACAGTAACCCACTGTCTAGTACAAACAGTATATACAAATAATGTAGATAAGTCCCTCAGGCAATAATGTGAAGTCCTCAATTAAAATATGCAGTGCTACCAGAGAAAATAATTACTTTAAAAAGAAGATAATTTGATTAAAATACACCATAATAACAATTATGTCTATTCTACATCAATATCTTAAAAAAAAATAATAATCATAATTTGACATTATTCTGTTCTAAACTACATGTTTTATTATTGACTGCTGTACTATACGATTTTTTTCTTGTGTTGTGGTCCTTTGCTATGAACAACGCTGCTCTTTTTTTAAATTATTTTTTTATTATTATTATTATTGAGCATTTCCAGATCCCAGTGTTTTATCCAATAGTATCCATGAATTGGTGAGGCAAAATTCCGTACTAAACTATTTTTGTACCGACTGCAGATTATTGGTTAGTGTTTTTTGTGATAATAGGTACCATAATAAAATGTACCAAGCGTCTTTACGTGTAACCTTTTTTCAGGCGCTGTGTTGATTGGTGGATCTATCAATCAAAATGGTTTACTTCTAATGCAAGCAACACACACAGGAGAAGATACAACATTGGCACAAATAGTTCGATTGGTTGAAGAAGCACAAACTTCCAAAGCACCCATACAACAACTGGCTGATAAAATAGCTGGATATTTTGTTCCTATGGTCGTAATAGTATCGGTCGTTACTTTGATAGGTTGGAGTATTACTGGTTTTGTGGATGTTAACTTGCTTCCTATAGAGGTAAGAAACAGTGAAAAACGTATGCATTCTTGTTCGTTTCACCGTTGTAAGTTTTCCTCTTGTAAAGTATAAATTATATGTAGATAGACCAAACGCGTGGGAGATTTTACTATCAAACAGTTTTGAACATATTTTCTTTACATCCGTTAAAGATTGAGACTTGAGGATAAAGCCAGTCAACTACAACGGTGTATAAACGAGAAAGACATACATAGAATACGTTTGCTGCAACATTACTTTATTTTCCTTAGTACCTATGGAAAATATGTTATGAGAATGGATGCAGATTGTTTCGTAGAAATAAACAGTTTATGCTGGTAAGTCAGAATCTCTGTTTGACACATTTTAAAATATTCACACAATAAGTCGAAATATCTAATGACTTTACTTTGTGTTAAGTATGAATTTGTGCTAGTGATTTTCCTTAGAATACAAAGCAAGTACAATTCCCTTTCTATCGATTCAAATTTCATCTATTATATTGCTTATCCATCCTATTCCTATATATATACTTTATGTAAAACAATAGTTGAAATTTGAGTAGAGTATAGAAATAGTACTTATATAGTTTCCTGAGGGAGATCACGTGCACAAATTCACATTTAACACTACGTGTCTGCTACTTGTGTAAGCCATAGGGTTGGTTAGTTAGTTTTATATATATAAATTAACATATTTAGATTGTAACAAGACCTAAAACTTTTCCTTACCTGCAGACTACCTCTACCAATGTCATTAGATGTTCCACCATTGCCGTGCAACCAGTTGATCGTGTTTAGAAACCTAACGATATTTTTTTTAGATATAGAAAATGCTTTTGTAGAGGGTATTTTGAAGTTCTCTGTACATAGTATAGCTTCCTTCAACCACTGGTGGGAAATATTGTAAATTTGTTTTTAATTTCGCACTGCTCACAATCTACAGAACACTTGACTATAATAAGTTCAATCCCAGCGGTTGACCATTCTGACTGAGGTTTTTCCAGGGTTTTTCCTCCGTCACATCAGGCAGTACGTTCGAGTCAGGCCATGGCCGACACCTTCCCGTATTATCCTTTCCCCTTTACCGGCGTTAGCCGTAGATACGTAAAACCATAAATGAAATTCAAATTCACTGATATAAGGAGATGCACAGAAGTGCATTTCCATCGTTTATGTTTACCAACAGCACTCCTTTTGCTTAAGTGGCTGAATAGTTGGTCGGAAATGGTGATTTATGGGTAAAGCGGCTTGTCATTTAGACTTTGAATTCCTGCACAATATGCTATTTCAAACAAGATCGAAAATAATATATAACGTACAAAAAGGAGATAAATTATAGTGTTAGTCCGGGAACTTTTCTTACTTTTTTTAAAGATATAATTAGGTAATACTTTCGATAAAATGTTGGTGACAATGATTGTTGATTTTTGGAAAATTTGAAAGAAAAACAAGAAAATAAAGTAAAAAGAAAGGAAACCGCAAGAAGTGTTGTGTGCTCAGAATTAAACAGATTAACAGAATATATATATATATTCTGATTTAATGTATTTAATTCTGATATTTTTATTTTTTCACTTGTCTGGAATATAAAATGTGTAGGCGGGTAATTGTATCCAACTAAACCATTATAAAATTTCTAGTGATTTTTACAATTTCTTAATGTATGTTCAATTAATAAAATATGAATTGTTCTTTCTCTTTTCTAGGAGAAACACAAGATAGGTTTCACCCACGAAGAAATCGTCTTTCAGTATGCTTTTCTGTGTGCACTTAGTGTTCTTGCTATTGCTTGTCCTTGTGCTCTTGGGCTTGCTACACCCACTGCTGTGATGGTTGGAACGGGAGTGGGTGCACTAAACGGTATTCTTATTAAAGGTGCCGAATCGTTGGAGAATGCTCACAAGGTAGGTGACCGACAATCTTTATATACCCGTTGTATAATGTCATCAACAAATCTTAGATACCTAAGATATTGTAGAGCAGGATTGGATAAGATTGAGGTTTCAACATGGTCCATAACTATGTTTGCTAAAATAGGCGAAAAAGGGCCTTCTTTTTGTAAGGATGTAAAAACTGTTTTCAAGTGCCACCCATTGTCATAGTTAGGTAAGCCACACAGTACCATATATTTATGAAACTTTTAACACTACCAATTTCCTTCACATTTGTTATTAATTCACAAGATACCTTACGTTACAGCAATTAAACCAGCAGACGCAGTGTTACACCTTTAGTTATTTACCATATCAATTTTAATCCCCTCCTCCAATTACGTATCTAGCTTCAGTGTTTCACCTTTATAGATGTCCAAGCAATATTAAGTACCAGCGCTCTTTCTTTTCCTTGTTTTCTTAATCTTATTCGTAATCTTTGTTTCACTTCCTTCTATTTTTCTTGCAACAAACATTAGGCCTTTTTCTTTCTTTTTTTTTCTGTGATCATGAGAGTAGTAAGAGCTCTCTAAACGTTAGAAGTGAGGAGAAAAATTTTCATCATTTGAAGACTACTCATCAACGCCGATAAATACTAATTAGCGTAAATTAAGAAAAATTGTGCGAGAACAAAGCGGAAAAGATGTAAGAACATAATAACGAATCGTGCAGTTTTGTAATTGGAGTCTTATTTTTTAATAATTTTGAAATATACTCTGTTTATGAATAAAATAATTATTCAAAATTAAAATATGATTTTAAAAATCTTAACTAAATGCGTTGACAATGCTTTGTTGCTTTTATTGAGTTTGGGACTAGTTGTGTGAAATTTATGTTAATAATGTTCTTCTATTACGTAGGTTATGATGAATGTTGATGTTATAAGATCTTAATACAATGCCTTAGTTCTTCAGAATTGCTTATTTCAATTGTAGTTATTCTTGTTGCAGTATGATTAACAAGACTTGTATGTAGATATACAAACTACGATATATTGTTGAAATACCTTCGTCCTCCATGAGTTTAGGATATATTAATTTGAAAAATGACATGTGTTCATACAACTTTTTCACTTTTTCTTTATCTTTTTAGGTGAAAGCAGTTGTTTTCGACAAAACAGGAACAATAACACATGGTTTTCCAATGGTTGCTCGTATCTGTCTCTTCGTGAGTCAGAAGCGTTTGCCATTTTCAAAAATATTATCCATAATAGGAACAGCTGAAGCAAATAGTGAACATCCAATCGGCACAGGTACTTGTTATTATCATCTTAACTAGATTGTATGATTAGAAATTCTGTTGAGAAGTTAGCATCTTGTCCAGTCTGCCGTCATAGCTCATAGAAAATGAAACCATCGTTAAAACAAATACTGTACCTGAATTGGGATTGAGTACGTCGCTTGTGACATTTCTTCTTGTGCTGCATCCTAATACCAGGAAATTAACGTCAGTGCCCCATCTTTATCCGTAAAGATTGTACAGCTTGCTAATCCCGACAGCAAAATAAAAAGTCAAGTCTGCATGCTGCTTCTACGTGTGACACTTCCGCCTGTTACTAGTGAAGGCAATATACTCCCAAATTATCCCAACAGAATAAATATAATTAAACCAGTTTCTGGAGTGTTTCAAAAGAGTCAGAACCAGATCCGTCAGGCACATCGTCAATATCATAAGTATCCTGTATGTAATGTATTTCTTTACATTTATACGGTACTATACGTCGTGGTGTCGTTTTTCTCTCTCTTGTTTAATTCGTAGTTCATATTTTTCTGTCTCGATGTTCTTGAACTTCCTGTGTCGTTTTTACGCAAATATATTAATGCCGATATCGTTTATATCAACGATGAATGTTGTCAGCTTCACACTTTACTTTCGGGGCGGGCGTAAGCCATAGTGCTGTTACCGCCCATAAAATTCATTTTATCTTTTTTTATCTTACACTTTACCTTGTGTTCGCCTTCGATTCTTTTTACTGTCTTCTTTAGCTACATTAGAAGTAGCTCCAAGCAATTAATTTCCACGTATGAATTGTGTTCTTTGCATAACTTTCGAAACAGCAGGTGTTCCAGTGTTCTTGAGTTCTTATCACATTTTCTTCATTAAATTGCTTCTCCACCCAATTTACATTTTTGATTGAAGTTTTATTAACATCCTAAACGAGCTTGTAAGCTTCTAAGGATGAGACCTGTAGTTTTTGTTAAAGTGTGCTCCGATCAATTCCGTCCAATCGACCGACATGTTTTGTAACCCGGACAATTCGCGCAGAAAGTAAACTTGATCAAAGCTAGTGATTTTCCTTTTGTTTTTTTAGTGATTTTCATGCTTCACTAGTTTCGAGTCTACCTTTCAAACAGTTAAAAA
>JAGDQP010017491.1:0-38422 GCA_022664845.1 Lepisma saccharinum | reverse complement strand
ATGATGCTAGAGCACTTCGGGCAAAATTAGCGCTGTCCTGTCTGAATTCTGGGCCAGGATATTTTGTTGTATGTTTTGTCCTTGTTTCTGTCTAGGTGCACCTACTTTTGTTTTTCGAATTGATGCCTTATCTAGGCGGGAAAAAATTGTCATCCTTAATATCTGCTGTTTGAATGTGAATCTAACGCTAACTTCACGCCGGTTCAATTTAATATTTAGAAAAAGCTATAAGTTATAAATTATTTGCGCGTTTGGATTGAAACTTTCCTAGCTCAACCACTCCATTTTAACGGGTGTGACATTCACATACACTTATATGTTTAATATTTTAATCCCACATCCAGAAATAATTTTCTTGAATTTATACCACATGAATATTACCAATGTTCTATATCTGCTATGATGTTACCACCAAATTTAAAGAATACAACCAAGAAATATAAAGCGTATATTGCTTGTAACGAGTATGATAAATTTAGGACACGTTATGTGACAATGCAACATGGTTGTGTAAAGTTCTGCGATCTGAATAAACTAATGACATTGTAGATTTTTTTTTATGGAAAGATTAAATAATTTGTCAGTGTTTGTGAGGGTGATTACAAGATTCATTGGTATTTTGAGAATTTATTTAAAGCTGTCACGGGTGTGACACTCTTTGTAACGGGTGTGACAGAGTCCGAGATCTCATGTCAACAAGGTATTGAATATGTTCGTGTTAATAAAATTTACATGTTTAACACAAAAATACACTGTTCTACAACTACCTCTGCTGAATTTAAGACACTACAATTATGCATTTTTAGGTCCCTTGATAGACCAATTTTAGGTCATTTTAGGTCCCTACCAATTTTATAAATGTAGTAAATATTATTTTTTAAATGGTTCATAACACATTCTTCTCTCAAGAGAACATTTTTGTAAACTAAGATTATAGATTAAAGTGGATGATATCATTTACGTTGTTTTCGTAACATGTTGGGTAGAGTTGGATAGCGATCAGCCACTTGTCACTTACAACTTCCAATATCAGCTTTACTATATTCTTAAATGCCAACACCTCCAGGGAATTCAAACAATATTCTGTTGCCAACTAATATTATTTTGGACTCAGGCAAAGCATCTAGTATTTGTTCAAGCCGTACATATGATACATTTCACTGTGTGCAAGCTCCACACCCCACCCCCACTTGGCTTCACAATACTTAGAGATAGAGTTAGTTTCTCTGCAGGGACGAACATGTTAAATTCTTTCAGCTCTAACTAGGCATTACGTCCAACATTAAGATTGTTTTCATCTTTAGTGACAGAATAGTGTCTGCATTGAAAATCTTGTAGTATACCTATTCCCCCCCCCTCCCCCAGTGTCTGTTCCAGAAGTCCTTTTGAGCTGCGCAACAAACAGAAAAGATGAATTGTATTTCTATGATGGGATTTCTGTTTTCAGATGTTCAAATATAGCCCTCAGAAATGCCAAAACACACTTTATCGTCGGACAGTTCATTACTTATTGTATAAAGGAACGAATCCCATTTCCACGTAACCAACAAGATGTAAAAACTGTTAACTTGTTCATGACTCCAATGTGCATTTTGTATTTCATCCTCTCAAAAGGGTTCTTACACTCGTTACGCTGGTTGTGTCACGCCCGTCACGCAGCACATGGTACACCCATTACGTGCTATCTAACCTTTTATTTAAGATTTAGTCCGCTGTTGATTTTATAGATCTATTAAGATCCAAGCAATCCCTACTTCTGCGAAACTAAAATACTGAAGTTCATGTTATTGGAGAGTACAGTAACGTACTTGCTTTTTTGCTTTTTTTTTTTTTTTTGCGTAACGGGTGTGACAGCATGTAATGCATTTAATTAAACTTAGATAAGTTTATTTAAATTTGCGGCTCAAAATAGAGGCTGAATATGTAGAACTAATGGTTCTACTTCATTTACAATTTAGAAGTCACTGGAAAATCAAATGGTTGACAAGAAACAAAAGTTACTAACTCTTCGCTTCCTGAGTATTTATTTGAATACTTGTTTTTTGTGCTCCTTTAAATGAAGAAGGAAACAAATTTGGAGTTGAGACCGCTTGTATTCGCTTTCATACACGTGACTTAACATTTTAACGGATGGGTATCAGGCTAGGTCTGTAATATTTTTTGACGAGAACCATAGTCAGGAAGCATCAAGGTACGTACAACAGAATAAGTGAGAAGGTATGTTCATCAGGCGCTTCCGAAGTTCAGAATCATGTTGTAACGGTTTTTGCGACAGTGACGTCACGGGCGGATAGCACATAGGGAACCTTTCAATAGGCGGAGGGAAAATAATTTATTATTGCCGTTTGAGTGCGAATTTTTTGATACAATAAAAACTCTTACAATCTACAATATATAGGCTATAAAATGAAAAATATTTTCCTTCAATAGCTGCAGTAGTTTCAGAGCTGCAGCCTGTTATTTGATTCGAATCGTCAATTTTTCATCAGTTTATAATACAAACGATTTTATAAAAATCTTTTGAATGGGAATTTTTTGATACAAAAATGACCACTTCCCCCACCCAAGATCAACATTTTTGCTGTCAATTCTTCAGTTTCTTTGAACATTTTAAAATGATGATGAAGGGTATTTAATAATCAGAAAGGTGGTTAGACCGGAAAAGAGCGAATATATTCCACAAAATGTTCATTTTATTCTATTTCTTCTTTCTTTTAAGCTACTTTGTTATGTTCTTGAAGTTTATACTGATTTTTTTTCTTAAGCTTATGTCAATTACAAGGTCTTATTAGCTGATCTATTAGAATAATACAGGGTCACTGCGCGAACTGATAAACACCACGGACTTTGTTGATGGACCACGAAAGTTTTAAATTTTTTCCTTGACTGGTAAAGATATCTCTTTTAATGATGTATTAAGAATGGGCAAAGGTTTATATGGAATTGACATTTCTTATCGTCTGTAGGCCCTTTCAGGACTTTAGGGTAAAAAAAAAGCAAGGAAAAAATGGATTTTCTTACATTTATTTTTTCCTCCCATTTCCTGAATTTTTCGTGAAGTTTATACCAATGCTTTCTTTTATTTATGGTACTGACAACAAGGTCTCGCTGGTTTCTGTGCTAGTATACCCTGTACACAGTGAATCAAGAATGCAAACATGGAATTGTAAAAATACGCGATTTTTACATCCTTTTTTCATTAGTTCACAATGGTTCGTGGTGTCCTCAAATCTTGCAACGTTAATTTAACTTATTTCCCGACGTCATGCAATGATGAAATTTGCCCAGCGACGTAAGTCGGGGAACATACAATATTCTATTGTTACATTCATATAGTTTTATATTTTAAAAGCATATTATAATATTTCTTTTTAATATGGACTTCTTTAGCATAAAATAAATACTAACCTTTAACGATGTGTCGTTTGACTGGTTGCAGAACGCTTTAGGATTTGGGCCAGGAAACATTAGCTTGAGAGAAACTATACGAACACAGAAATAACTAAAAAATAAAGACATACTTTTCTTATACAATTCGTACTAAAAAGTAAAAAACAATTTTGTTTATGAATGACTAAAAAGAAAAGCATGGGGCGAGCCAATTCAAGAACTTATAAAGTGACTTTATATAGAGCACACGCCATGCTTTTCTTTTTAGTCATGCATAAAAATATTTTTCACTTTTTAATACATATTGTTTTTTAAAAAGTATTTTTTATTATTTTTTTACTTACATCGTTTTGAGTAAAAAGAAAATCTGAAGTAACTACTGAAAGGTTATTTATGAAGCATCACATTTCATAGAGATGTCTGATAGGTTTACTGTTGATCAAAATAATCTTGTCCGTACAAGGAAAACATACGACACTAGGAATTTTGAAAGGAGTGGAAATTTCATTACAAGCAAAAATTTATCTTTTATACCACAATTTTTCCTTATATAGATGTATGTGGCAAGGCTACTGAATTTATATACTCTTATTCCTTGTTATATAAAAAAAATTCCCATCCAAACAGCCATAATATATTATTTAAGGATAAAAAAATCACTATCCAACTCAAATAACAGGCCGTAGCTCTGAAAGTACTGTAGCTATTGAAACCAAATCTCTCTCATAGTATAAGCAATATAGCGTAGATTATAACAGTTTTTTGTTTTATCAAAACATTCCTATCCAAAAGGCCACAATAAATTATTTCTCACCACCTCTTAAGAAATTTCCTATACGATATCCGCCTGTGACGTAAAGGAGGCGTGGTTTTCGAAGGAACACGAGCGCACTCCGAAGTTCAGATGAACAGCCACTGGGAAGCATGGCACATGCTGAAGAACGCCCTAGGCGCAACAAGAAACTAAAATATTTTTGTTTTATTCTAAAATATATTGTTTCTCTGACACATGTATTTGAAAATAACTTCTAGAAAGTCTATGTTTTGTTTTGCATGAGAATCTTTTACTAATCGCACATTATCAGTGTGGATAATACCACTCTGAAATACCATGTATTCAAATGAATACAACAGGATCGAACCGGTTGCAAATGCCCAAGGAGTGCAAAACATTCCTTCCTGTTAGTGTCCTACTTGTAAATGCATTTTCTCTCTCACTTCATAGAACTTACTCATTAGACTTCATACAAAAATCATTGTTATTATTGCACTGTAGTAAGATGTAATTGTAATTTTACACTAGGCCATGTTGATGAAAAGTTTCTTGCGTGCACATATTCACGAGGACTGCCTCAGAAACGCGACAATGTTTGATGTTTCCACCATCTATCGTCGAGCGTTTTTATGAAATTCTTTCAACAATAGAGAAACGTTCTGCATTGACTGGAATAACAATACAACTGTAAAAAATAGTAAGTGAAACATTTTATATAAATCAATAGTATCAATAGCATTGTGTGTTCTATGTAACGTATCAGTGTTTTCTTTTCCGGTACACTACTCTTACAAGATGGAAAATCAATAACTATTGTTAGGAAGCGATGCTGATTTGCCCAGTGATGATTGTGGAGATTAGATATCGATTTATATGCTCGATTATGATACTCCTGAAGAAAGAGCCTCAGTGGTAGAGGCCATGGCTTAGATTCGGGAAGTCATTGGTTCGATTCAAGCGGCCGACCATCCTGACTGAGGTTCTTCCGGGGTTTTCCTCAGTCATACTAGGCAAGTGCCGAGCTGGTACCTTCAATTTAGGCACTGACCGATATATTCCCGCATCTTTTCCCCTGCTCTATCTTGGCCTCAACCTTAGATGCCTAAAGACCATCGATACAATTCAATTCCGAAAGACGGTTTGCATCGAGAGGCGATTTGTGTATGTAGAAACTGAGGATCTTCCTACAGTCAAAAGAAATATAATAAGCAATTAACTTTATGGATGGAGAGATTTTTAAAAAATAAATGCGCAGATGACAATTTTAAATCTAGGAAATTAATGTATTGCCAACTAGCGGAGAAATATCGAACGCACTATTTCATATCTACTGTCATAGGAGGGGGCGAGGGTGATCCGCATATTCTGAATTTGAAGCATTTACGGTTTCTACACTTCGCGGGAGCATTTACGGTTCCTACAAAGTCTAGAATCGCTACTGTTTACATCATTGGCCTGATGGTGTAAAGGGAATGGAATAACAGCACAGAAATGTAGAATAGAAAATTGTAAAGCACAAAGAATAGTAAGTTGTACAAAATAAGGGCCATTTGAATACGAATTATGTCTAAGTGTTTCATGTTGCTTGAATCCAGGTGTGTGTCACATGCATGAAAATATGCAAATCGGTATTATTCGTGTGGAAGTGAAAATAGAGAAATCTGGTAGTTCATAAATAATTATATACCAAGATCATATATTGGATCCCCTTGTATTCAATCGAATTCAAGTATTATTTTTGCGCCAAAATTTAGGTTTTCTAAAAGTTACGTATGTTTGTACTTTCAGTGTCCTAAAAAACAAACGTTTTCAGTAAACCAATTACTTTCAGGACTGAAGAGGGTAAAGGCAAAACCACAACGTCACCTATATATGTGTTTTTATTAGCAAATTAGACAACTGAATTTAATAGCACACTCTTTTTCTTGTGCTATGGGAAAAATACTCTTCAAACTACAAACATAGCTACAAGTTCCACTGGAAGTTTGATAATTATAGTATAATCTAAATTCTGGGCCTCAGGTTCACTTTTGCGTGGAATGGCCGAGCTGTCTTTGTGGTTACGAGTGCAAACTCACATTTTTAATGGATCCCCCCTTCTTTCTCTGTACTATTCAATTTTATATGCTTATGGCCTCTTCAGTTCACTACACATTAGATCATGTTAACATGTAAATACGAAATACATTCTATCAGAATTGACTTGCACCAAATATTCGTTTTAATCATGAGATATTTTGTAAGAACGCACTAAAAGATTTTTGAAATAATGAAGTTATATAGTACCCAGAAATATTTTTGGTACAGATCCTAATAACAGAATATATCATGTTGCACTGTAAAAACGTTATACTATAGTGATTATCAACGCGAACTGGGAGACACGCATATTCGAGTCTAGCTGGCTTTCATCCTGACTAACGATTTATAGGTTAATGTTGGATAATGACTAGAGTAAGACCATGACCAACCTAACTTCTTCATCCCTTTTCTTATAGGAGGGTTTACTTTGGGATGACATTCATTGGACATGATAAGAGATTTGACCATAGATATTTGTCTGGTCAATAAATGCATATTAAAATTCTGAACGCTACGTTTTTGCCAGTAGCAAAGTCGTGAAATCCAGCTACAGGAGAAGGAAGATAGAGTGATGAGAAATGGCAGATTTCGTCGCAACTGGCATCGCATCTTGGTATGTGAATCTATACTCTGATCTGGATTTAAACCTAACGTTGTTCGGATGCTACGTTAATAATATGTCCCATCCTTAGAAGCTACGAGTACAAGATTTATTAAAAAACAATAACATATCCCTTGCAACAGTCTCCTTCTTTCTTCATTACTTGATAAAACTACACAAAAGGCAGCAAATGGAAGGCAGTTTATAATAATCTTTAAGATTTCACACAGCACGAAGCATTGAAACACAACGAAATCGGAAGAAACCAGTATATTTTCAGATTAGACATGCGCAACTAATATAGCATGCTACTTTAAGATTAATAAAATATAGCCATAATGTAACTAAGGTTTAAATTCCACTCTGGACAAATTTCTACCTTAGGCAAGTTCGGTATCAAGTACATTATTGGGCGTGTATTGGGCGCGCAAGTGATTGGGCGTGTATCAGGATCAGGGTACATTTTGAAATTTATACCACAAGAAGTTGGATTCAAAATTATAGTATAACTATTGTACGCAAAACTCATTTATTTGGATAAATATACCTTTGCTACCTTTATGTTATGATTGAACTATTTATAAATTTACATATTGAGTAAATTTTCAAACAGTGAAAGAAACTGATTAATTTTGTTTTTAGCAAGTTGTGTTTATGTTTCTGCTGTGACTGTCAGTCAGAAGATGGATATGAGAAAGTAGAAGAAAACTGGTCAGAGAAGAAACATTGTTGTCAGTAAAAGAAAAGGTGCATTTAGGTTCTCTCAAAGGACGTTGGAAATCAAATTAGTTCGTTTCCACGTAATGAGCCAGCTGAAGTGGTGACGTGGTCACACTGCCTGCAACATCAAAGAGATTGGCGGGGAAGAGAAAAAGATGCTTCATGGAATCTTCTACACTATATCCATTGAAAGATGCATTTTAGAAAGGCCACTGGTTGTAAGAGTGTACCTCAAAGGTAATATTGCTAAACTCCCGCGTCTGCTTCTTATCATAAAAAATGAATTTTATAATAAGAAAAATATTACCTGGTAAGTATTAAGATAATGTTCAAAACAACAATCTTACCAAAAATTAATAATCTTTGCTTTGCTACTAATTCGCAAAAGAGAAGAAAATGCAAACTTTCTAAGCACTTTTCATTTACGAATGATAAATGTATATCACATGGAGTAAAACTATTGTCTAAGAGATTTAAATAATGACACTTTTCCAAATTATTACCTTCTGAATACGTGGATACAACCCCAAATATCACCTTAAATGAAGCCAAATGAAGCATTTGCCTTACAACTGATTTTCTCGATGAATTGATTGCACCAGTGCTATCCTGTGAGCTCTATAGACTTACTTAACAGCGCTTGATATACTGTACAAGTATGTTTAAAGTTAGACGCCAGAACAAACAGTTAAACTCGATCGTCCACTTCCAGTCGTATCAAATATGGAACACATTTTCAGTTCTAACTCATCATCGTTCAGCACAGATTTTCAAGCTGATCATCGTTGTGTGACCAGTCTTTTTATCATATTATACCATAAGTAATATCGAATGTGCGATAACCCCTACAATGACGCCATTCGACTAGCGAATAGTGAAGTAGACGCACGTGCGATAGCTGAGTCATATCGGGCACTTGATGTGCAGCAGTGTGTAGAAAAACGGTCTACTCCACGTTTTGAAAGTGTGGCTTGTGTTTGATGTTGGCAGGGTCGGAGAACCACATACGGCATGTCATGATGTAGGAATTTCCCTAGGGACATCCAACCAGAACAGTGGCATGAAACATCAATGCCGTATATGGATGTGCGAAAGGGCCAGAGGCAGTTCCAGACATTTCGATCTGGGGACACCAGTCTCATCGATAAGCCGCGAGAAGGGAGACCTGTTCAGCTGAACAACGATGCCCTGCGAGCAGCGAAGGAGGCAAATCCAACGCAAACTCTTGAAGAACTGACCAGTGAACTCCGTGTCACCGTTCATCGTCATCGTCATTCGATCGTTAATCTTCATCTGCAGGACCTTGGGTACATGTCGAAACTCGGAAAATGGGTACCTTATGCGTTAACGCCTCAACAGAAGCAGCAGCGAGTTGACATATGGAGTTCCGTGCTCACCCGTCACTGGTGTAAGCTGGACAGAATGGTGACAGGGGATGAAAAGTGGGTCCTCTACCATAACACTACACGTAAACTGCAGTGGGTACCTAAAGGGGGGAGGGCGCAGGAACTGTGCCAAAACAGGATATCCACCCCTGCAAAGTGATGTTGAGTGTTTGGTGGGATATCCGTAGGATAATCCATTTTGAGGTCTTACCACGTAACCAAACCATCAATACAAATGTATATTGTTAGCAGCTTGAACGTCTACGGACTGCATTGTTGGAGAAATATCCTTCTCTGGTTAATCGCAAGGATGATAACGCTCGCCCACACACGGCTAGAAGTATCTGTGCTAACATTGAGGAATATGGCTGGGAAAAACTCGCCACCCGCCAGCCTGCAAAACCTTTTTTCCGGGAAAACACTGCAAAATGAGGATGAACAGTAACCCAGATCTTTGCCTCCAAAACCGGTGACTTCTTTCAGCGGGGAATTCAACAACTGGTAGACAGGTGGCAGAGTCTTATGGAGTCCGATGGAGACTATTTTTCTGACTAACGGTAGTGTTCCAGGTATGTTATCGTTCTTTTCCTCAAGGTGCAAAAACACGACATTACTTATGGGATTAGCTGATTTTTATATATTAATCTCTGAGTTACGAACAAAGACGGTACCAGGGTAAAAATGCAGGGGCTGCAATATTCACTTGAAAATGTCGGAGATGGACTTATAAAACGTATGTATAAGATAAAGAATACCGACAAGACTGGGGGATGATTAGAAGAGATATGGTATATTTTGGGAGCTTCAGCTCCCTGAAGTCATCGGGTAGCCAAAGAATTGCTTTACTAGTTCAGTAAATGTTTGTTTTATTTCTTTTCCTCTCATCTTTCTTCCTTTGTTTATCTTTTTTGGGTCTCTTCCTCCACTTCTCTATCTATCTATCTATGTTTCACTTTGTGTATGTTTCTTCAATATCAGAGGATTATGGTGAATCATATCTCACTATGTGTTTTAAATATTATAACTTTATATCTAGTGTCGGTAGAATCCATGCTGACATGTTTCTAATATTAAAATTTTGAGAAATCGCTTGAAAATAACACAGATCATTTTCTTCCTAGACTTAAGAATAGACAGAATATTTTCTTATGTATTTGGTTAATATATGAAGTTAATTTCAGCTTCAAAGCTATGAAATATTAGTAAGTCCTGTTCTATTCACATTTCAAATATTGAACATGTGCGCTCTGCTATGTTCTTAAAGAATATGACAGTTTTGGATATTGATCGGTGTTCACATTTTTTGGTTTTGTTACAATATCGACTTAAAATCTTGCTGATTTACGTTAGAAATGAAGTACCAGTATACCAATATTAATACCAGTACCAGTATTAAGTACCTAAACGACGTATTACTTTAATTTTTGTATTCAGTTTACATTATGAGTCGACGTGGCTCAGAAGAGACCATGCCTTGAGCTTGCTGAAGCAAGATGTGCTCACTTTATGCTCCGAGTGTGGAGTGGTTGGATTTGTCTTCAGTGTTGTTGTGTGGTAAGTGTATAGTTTTTGACTAATTAGAATACATAATGAACACAGTAATCATTCGTAAAAACACAGTGCGAATCAATCTCAGAGGTCTCACAAACAAAATTAATACTGTGGCTTTTCACGAATCAATCGCGGAACAATGTAACTTGCAAGAAACTCAGTTAGAATCTATTGACTTTTGTAAGTACAAGAAATTTTGCTTTATCAAATGTAAGTATTTGGATATAGCAGAAGCAGGAATAAGGTCGTGCCAAGGAAAATTAGTCTATGATGATGAAGGTCTACTTCAAGAATTACCAGTGCAATTAGAAACAAAGAATTCATATCAGGCCGTTGAGTTTACTCTGCCACTTGAAATAAGTGACGAACAAGTAAAACAAATCTTTCTACAATATGGAGTTCTAACAGGTGTTTCTCAACTTTCCTTCTCCCAATCTCACCGCTTCAAAATATATAATGGTAAAAGAATAATAACACAGGAAACACACCGCTTCAAAATTACACAGGAAACTGCCCCTTTTTTTGAACACATTAGGGATAAATATCCAGATATTTGTAAACTTTCGTCAGGAAATATGTGACGTGTGCAACGAATTAAGAGAAGAAAATCATCAGTGTGTGCATGTACAGCGTAATCCACTATATCGAAAGAGAACCCAATTTCCCTATCCTATAAATCTTTCCCGAATTTTGTTGCTTCTCGACAAAAAAAAGGGCTTCAATTAATGAGGTTAGGCCAACTGAATTCAACTTGAAAGAAGTGACGCAAATCCCACAGCAACGTGTAGTTGTTGCTTCTGGCATAAAAGAAGACAACACAAATAGAAACTTAATTACGCCTGAGGCTTTCAATCCTCAGAACCAGAGTTTGCAAGGTCTAACATTTACTAGTGATATACGTGTTTCAACAGAGCTACAGGAACCGGTCGAAGCTAAGACTTCTGTGCTTCAAGAACGTGACTCATTGGGTGGGTCTTCTTCCATAGATTCATCCAGTGAAACAAGTGTGTCTGGGATACAAACTGACGGAAACTTCTCCTCCATATCCGCCTCTTCTTCTAAAAGTGCAAAAAGAAAGAGAAGGAAAGCTCTGCTGCGTAATCAGAAAAAAAGCTCCTTTTGCTTACTGAAGTGGAGCAGGAAAAGCATGTTATTAGATCAGAGCCATTGCAGGCGTTAAAAGACAGATTAATTCAATCTCAAATATCTAGCGGGGATAAGAAAAGTGACAAATTATAAGGGTGCAATAAATCGAATAAATTAAAAAAAAGCGGCAAGGAAATTTAATTTCATTCTAATCGTGAGTGAGTGGCATACAGGGTTACCTAATGAAAATATCGAAAACAGGTAATTTAGTGCTTTTGATTGTTATGATCTTAAAGGTTCTAACTTTTAACCTTTGTAATACTCAGTTAACGCACAAACTACAAATATTACAACAGGTTTTAAACTTACATGACGTGTACGTGGCGTGCTTTCAAGAGATTTCAGAGAAGAGATTAAAATTACGTAATTATAACGTACACTCTTCTCAAATATATATACAAAATAGATATATTGCTATTGCAGTCAGATGTGACTTAATCTTACGCGATGTGTATATGCATCCTTCTGGGATAATGATCACAGGTAAAATAAATAATTTGGCAATTTTATGCGTTCATTTACCCTCTGGGAATAATTTAAAGAAGGAAAGAGAAACGTTTTTCAGGGGTGATATATCTTTATAACTTCAAAGACTCAGTCCTTTGCACACGATAGTATGCATGGATGCAAATGCTACGCGTCGCGTGGAAGATTCTAGTCATGCGGATAACATTAGTTAATTGATGTTTGTCAAACCCTACATCCTAACGAGCATATGCCAACCTATATATATATATATATATATAGTACAGGAAGTTCCCGTATAAACCATATATATATATATACATAAAACCTTACAAGGTGAATTAAAAAGAGTTAACGTTTACCCTATGGCCTTATCAGACAACAATGCAGGACTGATGGTAATGGAACATGGGACACATACTTACTTACAAAGAGATTATGTGTGGTACCAACATTCATATATTATTACTAAACCAGAGTTTGTAGATTCAATTCAAAAACTAATGCAAGAAGAAGTCAAGAAAACTCTTTATAAAAGTAATCCGCCATTGTGGTGGGACAGGTTGAAGCGTAAATTTAGTTATATTTCTAAAACTTATGCTAAAGAAAAAAGTCAAAACATAAAAAAATTGATAGAATAATATTATAAAATTTTAAATGAATATAATGCGCAAGTTGCTAAAGGAGAAAAGGTTCTAGTTCGTATAAAGAGAATAAAAAACATTCTTTGTAATTTACACAAACAGTTATATCTAGGAACTGTTGTAAGAAGTCGCCTTAATCAAATAGGGATTCTAGAAACCCCAAAGAATCTGCATATTCAAAATGAAAGAAAAAATGGAGAGAAAAAATATACGATGGGGAAAAATATATTCAGCTGTATATAATAATTATTGAAGTTTATTTAACTCTCATATAAATAATGATTGTAAATATAATTTTGACGCTTGTCTGCCCAAAATTTCAGAGCAATCAAGGAACATACTCGATGCTCAAATTACAGAACAAGAAATAAAAAGTGATATCGAAGGTTTCGAAGTAACATCGTCGGGAGGTCCTGACGGGCTCTCACCGTTAATGTATACCACATTTAAACAAGAATTGCTTCCAATTTTAAAAACGGTGTTCAATAAGATATGGAATAACTTTAGATGTCAAGATAAATTTTGTTCTATGCGAGGTGTATTGGTTAGTAAACATCAAACCAATGGTGAAGCCAATAAATATAGATTAATTTCTTTACTGAATTGCGATTTTTAAATATTGTATAAAATTTTGGCAATGCTAGTAACACACACTATTCCGGAAATAATGTTAGATGCTCAGGGTGGAATTGCAGGTAGAATGGATGCTACTACCAAGCTTCTACAAATAAGAGAATATATTCGATGTGCACAAAGTTGTAAAGGTCCATATGCACTAATGATTGCTGATATGCAAAATGCATTTGATAGAATAAATAGTAACTTTTTAAGAGCTACTTTAAGACACTTTAATTTTCCCTACCAAATTCCTAAATGTATTAACATTATTACAAAGACTTAGGAAAATGTCAACAGATATAAATAGGAGACATTTAAAACCTTTCGCAGTGACAAATGGACTTGAGCAAGAGAATCCTATTTCTAGTATCTTATTTAGCTTGTGTATGACACCCTTACTCGCACAAATCGAAGCAAATATTTCAGGTTTTCACTTACAGCAAATAAATTTTAAAAGTGCAGTTTACATAGATGACGTTAGTCTAGTTGCTACTTTACGGCAGGATGTAATAAATACAATCAAAGTAGTAGAATTCTACGGACAATTTTCAGGTATACAAATGAATACGAAAAACAAAACAAAATAATGGTACTGAAGCAAGAAGATCAGAAATATTATGAGGGACTCGGTAATCTTGTAGATCATGTTAAAATATTAGGGATTGACTTCTATAGACACTGTACGGACACAATAAAAGTAAATGAACGAAGACTGTTGGGAGCTACTGTACACTTATTAACAAAGTATCAAAATTGTTTTGAATTTTTAATATCTCGAGTGCGATGTGTAAACTGCTTCATAGTAAGTAATTGGATATATTTGCTTAAACTTTTTCCAGGTCTACCCTATATCTCCCAGGTGGCCAGGTCTACCCTATATCTCCCCACGTCTCAAGGTGGGCTTAAATTAAAACATATAAAGTTGCAAGGCGACGCGATACGATTGCATCGTACCATAGCAATGCTACGTTCCTTGCGACCCTCCCTGGCACAATGCGTATATAGGTCACTAATGAACGAAATATCCATGACTTTACCGATAAACATACAGCATTGGTAAAAAAAGATTCCATATTTATCAGATATATATTTTTAATACTCACATATGCACTAATTGACCAAATTCATATTGTAGACATGAATGTACGACAACTGTACCAATTTCTAATGGAACAAAGACAATATAAAACATCTCAATTTGCAACTCAGTATCCCCAAATTCAATGGGAAATAGTATGGAAAAATTGAACAGATTTAATTAGAGATTGTAGGTTACATAATATATATTTTCAAACTATATATAATATAGTCAACTGTAACGCAATACTGTATGAAAAAGGAAGAAATGACGATGCAACATGTAATCAGTGTAAAAGAATGGACACCCTGTACCATAGATTAACACAATGTGTGAACTTAGAATATGGAACAAATATATTCAAATTATAGAACGTATTACGAGAGAAATGTATAAACATAAAAATTATACAAATTTTGTTATATATCCAGAGTTCAAATATTTTCCTCCGTCTCGTCGCAAACTTCTAACATGGTTTACAACACAAATACTACAAATGCTCTTAATAGAACGGCAACAAATCACCGTAGAGGAATATGTTTATCAAATATAGGTTCTTTTCAATACCTGCAAATGTAAGAGTAAAATTATATGCACACTACATAAGAGCTGTAAAATAATGATAGATATAATGTAGTATAATCCAAAGTAGTGGTTAAGAATTTCACTTAAAATTTGAGCTAAGAAAATAAGGTAATAAAGGTCATATAAAAAGTCTCCGCGGTTTTTTGGTACATTTTTGAACAAACAATTTCTTTATTGAAAACCAATTTTAATCAAGTACATATTGACCATTATTATCTATGACATTTTGCCATTTTTCGTGTAGCTTCATAATTCCATCGGTGTAGAACTTCTTTGGTTTCTCGTCGAAAAACTTGGCCAAGTGATTTTCAGCGGCGATACGGTCGGCCAATTTTTACCATCAAGAGAGTTTTGTAGAGACCGAAACAAATGGTAGTCAGACGGTGCAAGGTCCGGGCTATACGTTGGATGCATAAAAACTTCCCAACAAAGTTCCGTCAATTTGTTCCGAGTCATCAAAGATGAGTGTCGCCGCGCATTGTCATGATGGAACACAACTTCCTTTCTGTTGGCCAATTCTGGTCGATTTTTCTGGATTACTTGGTTGAAACGGTCGAGTTGTGCACAGTACGTACATTATGAGCTGCTGCAACCTAACGAAACCATCAATTCGGTCCTGTACTGCGCACAACTCGACCGTTTGAACGGACCAATCCAGAAAAATCGACCAGAATTGGCCAACAGAAAGGGAGTTGTGTTCCATCATGACAATGCGCGGCGACACACATCTTTGATGACTCGGAACAAATTGACGGAACTTTGTTGGGAAGTTTTTATGCATCCAACGTATAGCCCGGACCTTGCACCGTCTGACTACCATTTGTTTCGGTCTCTACAAAACTCTCTTGATGGTAAAAATTGGCCGACCGTATCGCCGCTGAAAATCACTTGGCCAAGTTTTTCGACGAGAAACCAAAGAAGTTCTACACCGATGGAATTATGAAGCTACACGAAAAATGGCAAAAAGTCATAGATAATAATGGTCAATATGTACTTGATTAAAATTGGTTTTCAATAAAGAAATTGTTTGTTCAAAAATGTACCAAAAAACCGCGGAGACTTTTTATATGACCTTATATATAAATGCAAGAGGTCTATGTGGTAGAAAAAGATATAAATTTGTAGTTAATTTTCACTGAATGTATATTTGAAATTGATTTTGCACACTTCAATAACAGAAGAAATGTCAAAAATTGCACTTTGTTTCAAGTTTAAAGCACTGTATAATGTTTGTGCAGCAATAAATATAAATTTAAAAAAGAGACGGTAGCGCTTCTGACTACGAATCGGGCGGCCCGGGTTCAATTCCCGGCCAGGATACTGGAGATTTTTCTCTCAGTGTTCCCATCCCTGGCGCTCTGAGGTGCACTCAGACTCCTATCAAATTGAGTACCGGAGTGTCCTTGGTATTCCTGGGCACCTTGGGAAGGTAAAGGCAGTTGAGCGTGGGTCTGACCACCCCACCTCACTTCGTACCGTAGGTCAAGAAAATGTGGAGCGCTACATCCACATCCCCCATGCGCCGTTCAAGGCGCGTGCGTGTCACACAGGGGATAGCTTTACATTTTTACCTTTTTTTATTCAGTTTACATTAATGAGTTTGAGTGACAGACACGATGGGATAGAAGATACATTTTTTTGTAGTTTCACAGTAAAAAATAGCTGTGTTAATTCAACACAATGCGGTGTTCCAGCGTGACTACCACTTTTGTGTGTTAAATCAACACAACACACGGTGTTGATTTCGGTACTGAGAAAAAAAATTACGGCTGTAGCTAGATTTGAACATGGGTTGCTTAGTTGGAAGTCGAGCGTCTTACCGACTTCGCTAAATCGTCAGACGGAAATAGCACTAGATTGAAACAATATAGAGGATAAAAGAATGTTGCTGAACCCCGAACACAAAGAAAGTTACTCTCACGACTTATGCCATGATTTAATCTCTTTTCCATTGGTCAATTAGGGATCACAATCCCCATTTATTGAGAATATGTTCCATTTCTATGAATGCAAGCAAAGTACTTAACATGTTTTTTACGATAAGAAAGCAGTAATGCTGCTCAAGTGTTTGGCTGTCGGTATCTTGCTTCCTTTAATAGAAATGGAATATTCGCAATGAATGGGAATTCTGGTTCTCAGTTGACAAATAGGAGGTGATTAAACCATAGGATGAGTCGTGCAAGTAACTTAGTTTATTTTGAGGGTTCAGCAACAAATATTTGATCCCATACACTGATTAAACCTATAATGTAGTTGTTTAATTCAAATGATATTCACTAAATATCGTTTGCATGTAGTACGTTTTCGTCTGTCGATTTAGCCAAGTCGGTGCAGTTCCTGTCTCGCGTTGGAAGCGCGAGGTTGGGATGGTCTGGACCTGCAGTGTGCGGGTGTGATAGAGCACTGTAGTGATCAGCGTGGGCGATTTGTATTGCGAATACGTTTGGATATAATGGCTAGTGCTTTACAATCAATTACACGTAAGCATACTTTGCAAATCGATTTACATAATATAAATGTGAAATTGGACTTACTAGAAGTACATGAAGCAATTAGACGGGACTTTGGTTTAGAAGTACATGAGGTGGAATCGCTTGAACCAGACTTCTATTATCGTAAGATATTCATACGCTGTATCAATCAACAAGTAGTTGAACGCACATTGGAACATTGTCAAGGACAACTACGATATTATTCGGATTCGGAGACATTCATTTTACCTGTGTCGATTGCAGAAAATACAACGATTGTGTCTTTTTATGTTGTACCGACTGAAGTTAGTGATGTAGTGCTGAAACAATATCTTAGTTCTTATGGAGTGATCACAAAAATCATACGTGTGCGTTACCCATCTAACTTCTACCCCTTTCCAGTTTATTCGGGTAAGTGTGTAGTGCAATTTTCACATGTAGTACGCCAAATTCCGATGCACTTAACTATTAATGGATTTAAAATACAGTCCATTATTCAAAATCAACCACAAATTAGAGAAGTTATTGCAGAACCAGCAGCAGGACAACCCACCCACAGGTCTGCCCCTGACACGGCACCATCACCGCAAATTAGATGCAATTCATTTTCCACCACTTATTAATCCAGAAATTACGAAGGTGACTGATAAAACAGAGTCTGGTGGCAACCCTGATACGCAAAGGGAGAGTGAATTGGAGGGGAAGGTCATTCTGCCTAAACAGCTGAGTGCTACGTCATCAACGTCTTGGGAGGTACAAGTTTCAGCAGGAGTCACGGAACAAGGTCACGGCCCCACACCACAAGTTTTAGAGGCGGAAGTGAGTGATATGATAGAGCAAAAGGTGGAACAAGATAACGTGTTTGGTGTATCCACGGGTGACGTTGAAGTGCCCCTACTGGCGTCTGAAATAAAAAATAGTGGTGTGCATGTATCCAATCCAGTAGTTTCGACCCCTAGTGTGAGTAGTGTCGTATTGCGGGAGCAAGTGTTAGGTGCTCAGGTAGCGGAACCGCCACCCCCCGCCAGTGGGGAAGTGTATTTAGAAGTATCTTCAGAAGACGACATTGAAAAGGGTGCAAGTGGTAAACGAGGAAAAAGCGTTAAGAGTGGTTCTGAGGCCGCGGTTACGCCCTTGTCTCGTAGTAAATTGAGAGCGCAGAAGAAAGCAAAACTCAAAGGATCTGTGACTACGGTGTTAACTCGGTCCCAATCTTCTAGACCGTCCAGTGGGGAGTCAGCGCAACAACTATTGGATGCGGAACACGTAAGCACAGATAGGTAAAATCTGGTGCCATAATTCAGGTATGACTTTTCTTCTTAATTGATTTTGAAGTGCATATTTTACACCATGTTATTTTGGTCAATTGTGTGGACGTTTATGACGGCCCTCTCGATGCCAACCTCTCTGGGCATTAGCACCTTTAATGTTAGCAAGGCGTTTAATACACAGAAAAGAGACAGCTTTGTACAGTGTCTTCGTCAACGTGTCATACACATGGCAGCAATTCAAGAAGGCCCTAACTCTCAATGGTCCATTCCATTTTATAACACACTTTTCAATTATGACATTGAATCAAAAACTTGCACGAGTGTTTTTGTCCGCCAAGATATCGAATATTCGAATGTTTTCTTGCATCCGAGTGGCAGAATGATTTCCTTCACCGTGGCCAATTTAGCGTTTATCTGCTTTTATGCCCACAGCGGGACTCATAATAAACGGATACGAGAGCATTATTCTTGTAATGTGTTGGCGCCGGAAATTCAACGCTTACATAATTATCATATAGTGATAATGGAGGATTTGAACGCCACAAGGCACCTAAAGGATAGTACATTGGGGACTAATTTGAGTACGGCATTAAAGACACTCTATACACAATTTCAGTTAGCAGATGTGTGGGAATGAAAATTCCCGGCGGATAGTGGCCACACGTATTATTATGCGCAGGGCTCGTCGCGGATTGATGTGCTTTATGTATCGTCATCGCTACGCCAGCATGTACAGAGTGTCCAGAAAGAGTGGCTGGATTTTCTGATCATCAATTTCTTTATATGAAATTACGTAGTGGAATTGAAACTCATTTACATTTTTTTTCTCCGAATTGGAACTGTCCGACCCATATATGTCAACATTCGGATTATGAATTATTAATTACGAATATATGGAATTATGTTATCACGCAAGCTCGTTTTACGACCAATCTTCAACGTTGGTGGCTGGACTTCAAAAGAAAAGTGTAATAAGAGTCCATTGCATATGTGAAACAACAAAATGAACATCTTCGATTAGCGCAGGAACATTATTATGGTTTATTACAAAACTATAGTGAATTAGTGAAAACGGATTCAAAATGGTTACCGTATTTAAAACACACACAAAGCCAACTTAGGAGAATTCATACTAATATAACACGACCTAATGTACTTAAAGCGAAGTTAGCACATGTGGGAATTCATGAGAATTCGACTTTTGCGCACACGATATCGGAGAGAAAAAATCCCAACAAACAAATGCTTAATCGTTTTATTGATGTTAACTGTAATACCTTTGTTTTAACCCAAATATATAAGGCGCTGCGAGAGCATTATAAAACCTTTTATAAAAGACAACCGATTCAGTGGAATGAATTGACCGTGCCCAACCGGATTGGCATGTATTGACAGATAGGCAAAATAAAATTCTTGCCACGCCTTTTACTGAACAGGAACTTTCGGATGCCTTGGATTTGATGAAATCTGAGGTATCGCAAGGGCCGGATGGGCTAGGTCCTTGTTTTTATAAAAAAAATTAAGCATTTGTTGTTACCGATGTTAACTAGATTATTTAATCAGTTTTCACAGGCGAGGCCGTTTACTATTGATTTTGCAGCAGCAATTGCCATTTTGATTCCAAAAAAAGGTAACTCAAGTGCAATCACGAATTTGCGTTTAATTTCATTGTTAAATACGGATTGTAAATTGTTGACCAAAATTATTATGCGCAGACTACAGCCCTTTATGTCAAGTTTATTAGATGAAAGTCAAGGGGGAGTGGCAAACAAGAAATCGTTACACGTTCTTTTAGCGAACCTGCGCGAATTGATTAGGGCAGCGCAACTCAATCTCGAATTATATACTCGACTGATTATACGAATGCTTTTCCGTCTTTCAATATTGAATATTTGTTTCATATGTTGCAGAGTTTGAACTTTCCATTGAATCTTGTCACTTTGCTGCGGCAGTTATATGAAGTAAGGACATTGCGTTTACAAATTAACAAAAGACTGATGCCGGAATTTCGTACGGAGAGGGGACTAAACCAGGGGGATCCGTTAGCTCCATATTTATTTCATCTTGCACAAATGTCCTTAGTATGTGCGGTGAAGCGGCGTATACAAGGGGTTATGTTAAATAATGTACCTCTAAAAGCTATTGTATACGTGGACGACGCGATTTGGATAGCGAAGGATACACAGGACATAGAGGCTATATTAGATGCGTTACAGCTGTTCGCGCAAGCGACAAATATTCATATTAATCGCAATAAGTCCAATTTGTTGTTGCTGGATCTGACGCAGCGCCAATCAGTGTGTCGCTATGGGACGGTGAAAGAGGTCATCAAATATTTAGGTATTCACTGGAGCAATACGATTCAACAAACTATTGCAGTAAATGCTCAGGCACTCATCCAAAAACTGACGTGGAACATTAATAGATACAAGTATTGTTTTGATACTTTGTTGGCGAGAGTGCGCTTTATAAATGTGTATATAGTAAGCCAATGTATTCATGTTTTACAATTGTTTCCATTAACTCAAAGAACATTTGCGCAAATCGATATGCGAATTGGTCAATTGTTGTGGCACAATTATCAGTTACGCACCCATCGAAGAACGTGTCAATTACCATTGAAGCATGGAGGACTTCAATTAAAAGACGTGAGAATACAGGGTGCGGCACTGTTGCCTCATCGCACCAAACAATTATTGTGCGAATTTCCCCAGATGTTTGCGACTCAACTGTTGAATGAAGTAATGCATCGCACTGAGTTGACGTTACCATTAAATGTCCAACCGTGGAAGCATTTAATGCCTTACTTGTTTAATACCTTTTTACACATTGCATCGGCGTTAATCGCCCAAACGCCTTTGGAACAGTGGACAGCTCGTCAAAATTAAAAACACCTTCAACAATTTACTGTGCAGCATATCCCGGCCCGGCACCACAGACACCCAAACAAACAGTGGCAAGTGATTTGGTCAAATGTTGAAGAAATGTCGAACATGGCGTCATTACATAAGCTGGCGTATATGGTGATACACAATATCTGGCCGACGAAGGTGAAATTATATGAGCGGGGCCGTGGTGTAGATGTACGGTGTAATAAATGTGGACAGGATGAAACGATAACGCATAAGGTAGTGGGGTGCACAGGCAAAAGGCCGATTTGGGTACAATATTAAAAAATTATGAATCGTTTGACTAGAGGCAGTTTTTGTAATTACGCTATCGAGGACATTATTCTTTTTCCAGAATTTCGAGTGTTTCCCAAGGCCAAAAAGAGACTCATGTTTTGGCTGACCATACAGACACTAGAAATTATATTAATGAAAGAGCAATTATGGGATGTTCAGTATTATGTTCAATATTTACGTGAACAGTATTTGGCCTTGCCTTTTGTAAACAAATCTAAATTATTTGCAAATTTTCATCGAGCTATATATGTATAATTAAGGTCACAATGATGTCTGTTTTTTCAGTGTTGTAGTGGAGTAGATTGTACTTCCTTTCTTGTTGAATACATAACAATAACAAAAAAAAGTCGGTTAGACGTTCGACTTCTAACTGAGCAACCCATGTTCAAATCTCACTACAGCCATAACTCTTTTTTTCCACAGTAGCGAAATCAACACCGTGTGTTGTGTTGATTTAACACACAAAAGTGGTAGTCACGCTGGGACACCACATTGTGTTGAATTAACACAGCTATTTTTTGCAGTGTACTGTTGTTCCTCAGAAAGATATTTGCCCGTACGGGAATATGATCTTTTATTCCTTCATTAATTCCCTTTAAATCTTTTAATTCATTTTGTTGTCCGAGATATTTATGGTTTTAATATGACCTACGCACAGTGCGGCCGATTCCATAAAAGCTGGCCAAAAGTAAAAAACTCAAATAAATAATCTCAAAATCTGTACTCATTTTTTTCTTTTATTTTTGGTCGCTGATTACGACTCTAAAGTCAGAGTTGCAAAATGTATCCCCCTTCATCCCCTATTGACAACTCCTATTCGTGAAATAGCCTGCATATCATGTTACAATCAAGATGCATATGATTGTCATGTTTTTTCGGTCGCTGATTACGAATCTGAAGTCAGAGTTGCAAAATTTAACCCCCTTAACAACATTTTAACGTTTTTGCGTATACTAAAATAATATTTTTTTAAATAAAATATTACGTTGCTCTTTTATAAATTATTCCTGATTGGATGTAAATTGCGGAATAATTAATATATATATTTGCAAATGTTTTGGCATATAATAACGGAATTATGATAAAATTAAATTTTGAAAAATTAGTTTTTATTAATTATAACCATAAATCAATTTATTGCATTAAAAACGTAATTGCAAAAATTATCCGTTTCATCGTCAGGCGATAAATTTATAGATGCATCCATCAGTGTCTTCTGATGTCGAACATTCTGAACTTGAAACATCGGTTTATTCATCTTGTTGACTAACTATCACAGCTA
This sequence comes from Lepisma saccharinum, assembly GCA_022664845.1. Classification (NCBI taxonomy): domain Eukaryota; kingdom Metazoa; phylum Arthropoda; class Insecta; order Zygentoma; family Lepismatidae; genus Lepisma; species Lepisma saccharinum. The sequence goes on along the minus strand of JAGDQP010017491.1, from coordinate 15,173 downwards.
GTTGGAGCCAATAGCAAACTAACAACTTCAGTTGATAAGCCTCCCCCCTCTCTATCAGGCACGCGCGCACACACACACATACGCATACACATTTATGTCTTCCAATTTCTCTTCTTTTGAAGATAGATTTGTGAAAAACAATGTTGCACGTTCCTTCTATCTTTCGCTAATCATTTAGTCGTTTATTCTAATAACATAACTTTCACTCGCTTTGCTTCACTAGGGGCGCAGAAACCTAGGCCACCGTAGGGGTTGCAACTCATAGGAGAAGTTTGCTCCATTTATTGTAACTTACTTTTGGTCATACACCTTCATACCGAATTTCGTTTCTAAAGATTCAGTGGTTTGAAAAATGGGTTTTTGGGTTGCCATTTTGAATTAAAGAGGGCGACTTTTTCAAAATGTTGTAATATTTTCCTAAACTGCTCGTGATGATACTTTTTATGCCAAATTTGTATGTGTGGCTCAAACGGTGTGGAAAATTGTTTCCTTTTGGGTCCGCCATTTTGGATCCAAGATGGCGTCTTTGAATATATTTTGTAATATGCTCTTAACCTACTAGTAATGATGTACCATCAAGCAAAATTTCGCTTCAGTAGCTCCAGCAGTTTAGTCTGTGTATTCTATACAACAATGACTTTTTGGGAGGCCATTATGGATCCAAGATGGTGACGGTTTCAAACTTTGGGACTTTTGCCTTTACTTACTAGTGATGATGTACCCTCATACCAGTTTTGGTTATTCTAGCTCCAGTAGTTTGGCCTGGGAATTATGATGAATGAGTCAGTCAGTCAGTGACCATGGGGCTATATTGTATGTGATTGTCAAAAAATTGAATAAAAAACAGGGGGGCAACTTCGGGCAGAATTTTTTGTTTCATATTGAAGAAAATACATTTGGCTATAAGTTAAAATAAGTATGACAGCGGAGCAACATAACTTTTTCATAATAACGTATCATAGTTTAAAGATTTCAATTAATAAAAATCAATAACAATTATTGTTTCACTAATAATTTATATTTGATAAATTATTATTTCTTACCCAGAGGCGAACCTAAAGGGGTGTGTGTGGAAAGGTGTAACACTCCCCACTCAAAAGCCATTCGGCAAATTCAGTTTTTGAATGACTTCAAATTGAAACTTTGAAAAATGGAATGCATGGTATTCATCAAGAATAATTTAAGTTATTGTTTCGGTACAGCCATATAGACGTGCTATTCGTCAAATTTGTTGCCAATTCGGCAAATACATTATATTTTATGAACCGTTTCATTTCGTTAATATACACTGTAAAACAGTTCGGCAAATCCACATGTTTGTCGGGATTTATTAGCACCATTTAAGATCACTTCTATCGTATGGAAATAGAGGAGCATAAAATTAACTAAACCTATATTCGATAGTTAAATCCGAATCAGAAACGTTCGTTTTGATTCGTCAAATATATATCTAGCACAACAATCAAAAATAAGACTGCGGAAACGCTATTTGTACAGTCAATTCGGCAAATGAACGTTTTGTTATTAAAAAATCCCCACTATTAAAAATTTCTTTCTTCAAGATAAATAAACACTGGTTATTTTGTGGCGTAGAATATGTTTATCGTAATGTAAAGGTACTGAAAACATCAAGCCGTTCTGTTGTACCAGAGACGAAAATACTAAAAATTTATTAAGTCGCTTTGGCACCGTCTGTCAGTATTGAAATTTCCAAAGACGGCATATTGGCTCAGCACTTTTCTTCGAATGCACATAAAGCAGAACTTCAGAATTATTGCAATTTTGTTTCAAAGACAACTCATGTTGACATTCTATTGAGTAAAACAAAACGAAATGAGATGATTAGACAAGAAGAGCGGGATGTTTACAATACACAGGCTTTTAGAATTTTAATAGACGTCGCTCGTACTTTAGAAAGACAGGCGGAGACAATAATTGTAATGGAAATTTCAACAGCTCGTTCTAGGTATTGTAATCTAATGAGAGAGTGGCTTGATGACCGGGATTTGCAACCATGTACCTTACTTAGAAGGGAAATCCCAAAATGAATTCATTGAGTTCCTTGCAACAGAGACAAGAAAAAACATTATTGATGAACTGAAAAAAGGCATAAATGTTTTTAGTTATGACAGATTCAACGCCTGCTACTTCTAACAAAGACCGACTTTCTGTTGTTGTTCGTTATTTTGTTGAGGAAGGTAAGGCTAAGGAAGCGACTTCTTGAAGTTGTTGAACTTTCTGACAAAACTGGTGCGGGAATTGCAAAAAAAGAAGAAGAAAGGATAAAACTTATGTTCTTGTAAGTAATGGATTAAGTGTGAACCACATAGCAGTTCAGTCTTATTATTGTTCCAGCGCAATGTCAGGAGAGAACAAAGGAGCACAGACAAATTTATCTGAAATTGTAGGTTTTGAAGTCCCTTTGTAAGGCACACAGACTTAACACGTTTCTGGAACATAGTTGTGATGCAAGTGCTATTATTGGTGATTTCTTCAATATCCTTGAAAATTTGTATGTATTTTTTTTTACCTCAATTACAAAACGTTTTAATTTCTTAAATAGTGAACTATCCAAATCTGAAGCAGCACTTCATTTGCGTAACTTTCCAAAGACCCGCTGGACAGTGGGAGCTGAATCAATCAAAACTCTCTAGTCATCACTTAATGAAGTCGTTAAGGTTCTAAATAAAATGTCTACATTTTGTCAGCTTAATAGTAACACGAAAGCCACAGCGATTGCTCTGAGCAAGAAATTTTTGTCTTTTGACTTCATTGTTTCAATAATGTTTATGAAGAATATTATGTATACGATTAAGATTTTAACACAGAAACTTGAAGAGAAGGAACTAAATATTCTTGAGGCATTCGTTCTCATTGAGGACGCCATAAAGTCATTGAAAAATATCAGGAATAATTGTGAAGGAATGAAGAATCTGATTTTGAGTGCAATTTCGTAAGCAGAATCTTTGGGTGTTGATGAAATTGACTTGAATTGCCATCATCGTCGTCGCGTTGCGCCTAAACGTGTGGATGACAATGCTAAGTCACAAGTTCATCATACGCTGGAGTCTTTCTATTCAAATGAGTTTATAGCAGTGTTAGATACACTCCTTATCTTATCGAAGGAAAATCTGAAGAAGTGCATAGAAATAGTCAAACCACCTTTCTCAATTTTCGTTGCATCTATGAAGAGATAAAATATTAGTATTAACCGTGTTGAAAGAGCAGTTTCTTTATATCCCACAGCTTTAAAATTTAATACTTTTGCAGTGCAATCGAAGTTGGAAATATTCAGTGATCTGTGCGTGAGTAAAGTACCGTTATCAGCTGATATCAGTAAAGCTCAAACTATAAAAAATGTACTAACACTGGCAAACAGCATTTGCCGCCTTACTCTTACAGTTCCAGTGTTAGTTGCATCTAATGAAAGAGCGTTCATCAAATTAAAGCAAGTTAAATATTACATACGTACGGCAATGACGGACAATAGACTAGATTCCATTATGATACTGTGTACCGAGAACAATATTGTAGATAGTCTTGATATAAGTCAAATTGTTTACAGATCACTGCTCCTTAAACAACGCCGTGTCCAGATAGTTTCAGCATAAAATGTTGTTGATTTACATGAATTCGTTGTGACTTCAACACAAACCATATTTCTTTCTAAAGATATGAAATTTCGTACGATACGTAATATTTTCTTTGGGTCAATAATTTGAATGAATGAACTTCTATCGATTCAAAAACATAATGCAAAATTCATTTTTGTGATCAGAAGTTTGTTATTGTTATTATCAACTTTCAGAAAATACGAATTAGAGTAAACACAATTTTACACATAAAAGGTACCTTGTTATTGTCGTATTTTTATTGTAACTCTAACAGAGAAAAGGAAGTAACATTTTTATTTTTACTCTCGATATTCAAATATAAGAGACATAGAATCTTCATTTTTGTAAAAGTTTCATTTGTTGGCAATAAATGAATACTCTGCAAGAAGATAATATTTTACCATCAAAAGTTTATAGTAAATTGAAAATAGAATTGTCATTCTTGAATTTTCACTCAATCTTGATGTATGTACATTAATATTTTCACATTAACAACGTCTCCTAGGAATTAATTAAAATCGTAAAAATACGGACGTAAAACTTAGTTTGCTACAAACTTCAAATTTGCAATGTTTTCCCCTATGGTCTTCCATTAAGCTCTTCAAATGCGAATTTACTTATGTAAAGACATTAATTTTTGTAAAGGTCTCTGTGTACTTTTTTTTCGTAATGTAATATTTTCTTATTGAGTAGGATTTTTTTTTAGATTTATATCGATTGTTTATTGTGTTAAGAATTATCGTGTAAAGTAGTATTCAAAAAAAAAATACATTGGTGTTATGAAAAGTATGTGTATAAATCTATATAATAATAATAACAATTTGAAAACGCATTCTGTAATGGGTTTCGAACCCGGGTTCTTCATATTACAAGACGAACTATCTGATACTGCATCTCGTTATTCGGCAAATCATACATCTCCATTCGAACACTAACCCACTACACCCTCCCCCCACCTTATGAGCCTTCGGAACGCCCCTGATCGTAACTTTTTAAATATATATTCTACTTACTTTGAGAAGTTGATTCCATTTTATTTGATTATGATCTGCTTCAATCCAAAGTTTTTATACAACTTTCAACACATGCGTCGTTTACTGTCTCAGTAACACAATCGATGGCAATCGTACAAAGGTAGCTTTGCGGCTCCTATTCTGGGACATGTAAAAGGAAATAAAACGCTTTCATAAGTAATTTCTGACCATTACAGATGTACTGTAATCAACCCAACATGAAAAAGTCCCTAACTAATTACTTTTTTTTACTTTTGGGCAGCTTTTTTGGATTCGGCCGCACTGTGCTACGGGACCAACTGGTTTTATTGTAGTTTGAACTACTATCTTCATTGAATCATTCTGGATTTTAATCACGAGCAAAGAATACAGTATGTGTGCTAACCAATTCGACCAGATGAACTTTGTCTTATAGATGTGTCTTAAAACTCACTTCTATTACGGTTTCGTTCCTTACGTTTCGTATGTTTTCTCTCCTCCATTACCTCTCCCATTTTCTTTACATAATCTTCTTTCTCTTCCTCTATCTTACTGGCACCATTCACTCTCAATTTCTCTGTGTGAGACAGATTAAATTTCTCCCTGCAAGTCTCTCCATTCACTGTTGAATCTCACTCTTTTCTTTCATTCCATCCATGCGAATTCATGTATGTCTAGAAAAATTTATGTTCTTACATTGTTTGTTGATTTTTACTACACATGAGGGAAGAAGAGAGACCGAGCTCTTTACCTGAAAGAATTATACGATAAATGAAACTAAGCTCGTAGTCTAAGTGCCATGTGTTGAGGCGTAGCAATGTTTTATATTGTGTGTAGAGTTTTTCAAAGTAATCAATCATCTTTCATTCATTTCTCGACGACTTCTACATAATTTCGATAAAATAGTAATTACGTAATCACTTTGATTTACATTACAGAGATATTTTCACTTGTTCATTAAAAGAAATTAGTAAATGGACTTACGTATATTTTTAAGTACTTCTAAAAAAACTGTGATCTATTACGCGTAGTGGTTTCTCTGCACGCAGGTTTTTGTAGTTAAGAATATAGGAACTTGACGTCACTGCTGTGACGAGGCACAATAGAATCGTATCTGGAGTACAGTTATTCTTTCAAATTTTATTAGTTCTTACTCATGCTCATGTTAAAATAGCCATTTATTGATAATAATCCATTACTGATAATAAAAATACACACAATGGAATGGTACGGCAGATCATGTGAAAAACCAACTTCAAATTTCGTATACAAGTAGGCCTTGTACAAAGAGAGTACCTCACAAAAAATTAGCTTCCAGTTTCCCCTGCAAGATCCCGAGATTGAGGCTGAAATATTGGAGTTAAGTATAGAAAGTGTATGTTTGAAAAGTCAAAAAGTAGAAGTAACTTCTGCTTCACTTTCATCCTCGAGTTGTAGCGTCTGCTCACACACCACAGCACTCCACCGTTACATTCGTGCTGGCCGGGTGGACGAGCGGTCTGCGGCAGTAGACCATCGGCTTGAAGGTTCCGCGTTCGAGTCCCGGCAGGGGCATGGGTGTGGATTTTAACAGCTAAAGACGAATCGTGACGGGCCGAAGTCCAAAGTTAGTAGACTGACCCATATAAAAATAAAGTTGACCAAAGTTTACCATTACATTCGTCAATGAGTTAAATTGAATTTTATTTTAGACCTTTAGGAAACTCTGGCTTAGTCAGAATGGATGATAGGAGAATATAGGTAGAATGAAAAAAAGTGGGAGGAAATGTAGGAAGCTGGAAAACCCACGCACAAGGTGTTTATCTACCACAAAACCCATATGGTTTGAGCCGGTGATCACACGCACCAGAGGTGACCTCTATACCTCTGAGTCACAGCGGTCCAACACTGCTTGCTGAAGGCAGAACTTCGGTTAACGAAGACATAAGCACGCTCATTTTCCTTGCACGTTCTTTATGGTTTCATGACCCGTGGAGCCTATTCAACTTATTGGTTCGGAGTCCACTTTTCTTAAAGTTGTAGGTCCAACCGAAACGCTCGGCAGTCCATTTAAGACGTTACAATCCAATAAGTTAATACTTGCTGAAGGAATGTCCAACTGATATTGGATAGTTGCTTCGCCACACATGATTGCAAATATAACAATCTCAATGTCAGGACCTCGCAGATGGAAAGAGCAGTTGATTTGTATATACTACTTTTCAATTGACTGTAATTCGTCGCAGAAAATTTCAGTTTTGATTTCGAAATGAGCTTATTGACGGCTTCTTGTAAGGACGGAAATTACAGCTGTTGGTAAAGTGAGTTCTGAAGCACTCCGTTCAACAGACTTGAACCGCACTTGAATTCGTGATCACACGCACAGAAAGCAAGCATGCTAACCTCTAGGTAAACTGGAAGTCTGTCCTCAGCGACGAGTGTAGCTATGGAGTGCTGAGTTTGGAAAGACGCTACACCTCATCATTGATTCATTTCGGAACAAAAGTGTAGCAGAAGTTACTTCTGTTAATTGACTTCTAAAAACATCCACTTGTTGAACACTTCATATCAATATTCCAGTCTCGATCTCGAGGCATTGCAGTTGAAATTGGCAGCTAATTTTGCGTATCATCTCTTTGTAGATGACCTACTTGTGTACGTAATTTGAATGTGAGTTTTAACTATATTCATTCTTGGTTGGTACGATGGGCCTTATTTCTATCAGGTTACCATTACAAGATAGTATATTCTAAAAATGAATTAGTGGTGGATTGTCCATCAAGACTCCGATCTACAGAAAGTACAAGTGATGATATATCATCAGTGGAATATATTATGCAAGTAAACACTGAGTCATTAGTAGTAAAGTCGATACCTAATGAAATCAAGCAAGATATTGTATTAAGTCAAATATGGGAGTGGACACAAAACGGATGGCCGAAAACACTACCGAATAAATTCAAAATACCAGTTTAGCATAAATTTTTTAGTAGTAGACATGAGATCACAATTGACCACAATTGTTTATTTGTAGGGCGAAAGCTAATAATTCCACCGAATTTGCATCAAGAGATATTACAAGCAACACATAGGTTACATTTAGGTGTAAATAAATCAAAACATACTCTTAGGCAGTACTATTGGTGGCCTACTATGGATACTGAAATGGAAGCCTTCATTTATGAGTGTGAAAATTGTGCAACAAATCAAAAGGGAAAGGCACAAGTATACTTCGAAACATGGGATAAATCTATACAACTATTTCAAAGAATTCACGTAGATTTTTTTTGTTTTGTAGGATATAACTTTCTAATTATGATAGATAGCTTTTCCAGATAGATTCAAATAAATCAAGTTAAGAGTACCACTCCTTCAGAAACAATTGTAAAAATTGAAAACAAGTGTAATTATACAGGGTATCCGCAGGTTATCGTATCTGATAATGGTCCACAATTCTCATCAAGAGAATATAACAATTCTCATCAGGAGAATTTACCAGAGAAAAACTAGATTTATCAAAAGTCCACCATATCATCCACAAAGTAATGGGTTGGCAGAGAGGTATGTGAAGGCAAAATCGATTATGAAAAGACAGATTAATCAACATGATAAAATTGATTGGAAAGAAATAGTACGTATCATTCAAATAGATTTACGTTTTGCGGCAACAAATGTGTTGCAAGGTAAATCACCAGCACAAATTGTTTATAGTTACGATCCATGCACAAGGTTTAATATTTGGTACAAGGAGATAACAAGGAATGAGAAGCACAGCAATAGAAGAGAAGAAGCCAAAAAGATACATTTACCCGAAATAAATACATAGGTTTATGAAAGAAATATAAACGGACGTTGGCCAAGGTTTGTAAGAGGAAGAGTTGTGAAACAAGTAGGGTCTAGAATGGTGGAAGTCAATGTGAATGGAAGAAATAGACGAGTACATGTAGACCAATTAGATGTACATTCGGAATTTATGAAGAAACATATGATAACGATGCAGATACATAGTGGAATAATTCGCAATAAAAGAAAATAATGGAACAGCCGATGATAAGAACATCACAGAGAGAACGTAAACCAAGAAGATTCTTCCTTGCGAAGGGCATTAAGTTAAGAACTATTCATACAAGTTTATTGTTGTTGCTAAGATAGAGAACTTCATTGGATGGAAAGATACATGAAATGTTTGTGGTAAACAAGGACAGTTGTGACATGGTTGTCAACAAGTTATTTTCAAATGGCATTCTTGTGAGAAAATGTTTTCATTTTTTTAGAAGCAAGAGAAGTGTATGTTAGAACATAGAAATCAAACTAAATAAATTCTCAAGAAAAGAATTTATTGTGGCTGCACCGTTTCAAACATAAATTATGTTTAAGCATTGTTTGGAACTAAAAGAAATTAGAAACGAGCTTGTTTACAGTTACTTCGTTATGAACATGAACATAGGAATATATAAGGACTAGTAACAAGCCAAAATTTATGGGCCGGAAGTGCGCCTTGTCGCCATGTTGAATTGTCAAAACATTGCAAGTGGCCATAAGAGGTAATGTTAATTGAGCCAATTTTAATTACAAATTTTAACTTTATGTGAAATAATTTAAGGCATGTGAAGATTGCGTCTGGTGAAGCAGACCAAGAGGTACTAGTGAGGATAAACAGTTAATAAATATTTAAGTTTTTTCTTCAATAATAATAGTGAAATAATATCAGGTTTCAAGATTTGAATGATCACTGAACTTGAGAAGGAAGAGTATTGCCCATATGTATAATAAGAGGAACTATAAGAGTGCAATAGCCTATAATGATAGCAGAAAATAGTCCAGAGGTCCTAAACACAATCGCATAAGTGTTTTAGAGTCCACACGGATGCACACTTATGTTATTTTACACAAAGTCCGTCATGCCTCTGAGCGAAGGCAGTTGGGAAGTAGGCTAGTAATTTTTTTTTACTAAGGCACCGTAATATTGTAGCTATTATTATGTGGTTTTTGACGATTACACCAGTTATGGTTGGGAAAAATGTGAAAGTTAAACATCGCTATGCATTATTTTTTCTCATTTAATACCAGAGGTTACACAGTAATAGTGCAAGGCTAATATCGATAGGGTCACGGTGGCTCAGTTGATAGAGCGCTCACCTCTGGTGCTAGGGGTCGTCGGATCGATCCCTGCTCATGCCATGTGGGCTTTGTGGTGGACAAACACCGTGTGCGTGGGTTTACTCGGGGTGCTCCCGTTTCCTCCCACTTTCTTCATTCCACGAATTCACCCATCATGCATCCGGCCTGAGCCAAAGTTATCCTCAAGGCCTTAAAATACATTCAATCAATCAAGCTAATATGGATAGTGCAGTCGAAAATTCATCGCTATACACCTGAGAAAGTTAAGTTACACTACATATTTTACGGTTGACTTGAAAGTAGTATACCCGTTCGGTTTATGGCAAAACTTGGTATCGCCACCTCCGTCTCCACGGTTGTGTGTTACTTGCTTAGTATCATCATATTCTTTGCGCTTCAGAGAATAATTGTATAATTATCGTTATGAGTAAGAGTTTACTTTGAGCACAACATTTCATATTACTGTCTTTAGGTTAGGTAAAGTTTAGGTAGTTTTCTTTAGTAATAATAAATTAAAGGGCACTACTCGTACAGACGGTTCTATCAATTTTGTTCAATTTTATAGTTTTTTCGATGTAAATTTGGACATTTTCACAGCATTACTTTAGCAGTTGATTCTACAAAATTTTGACAAATTTCGTACATTTTTAGTTTAGGTTATGTATGCAAGAAATGGGCTGCAAATAAACACGGACTGCCACGTTGGTTAGCCTGTAATCCCCACTTTGGAACTTGAGTTGGCTAAGAAAACGCTGAATGACACGTAGGTTAATATGTGACTGTCACTAAGAAATTAGATTTGCCTAAGAAAATCGTTGTTGCTACGTTGGTTAGCCTGTAATCGTTAAGACCAGGGGTGGAATGGAGGGTACACGCGGGTACACGGCGTGTACCCACCTAAATTTTTTAGAAGGAAGCGTGTAACTACCTAAATATAAGAACAACGGTGGGTACACGCCGTGTACTCAGCTGTTTGAAACTCAATAGGGAAACAGAGAATGAATGACGATACAAACGACGGATTTATTCGATTATGCATAAATTGTAAACTTTTTGCAATCTGCAAGAGAAATGAGGACCTTGTTTCCAAAAACTTCCAAGTTTCTGATTCGTTTTTGAAGCAAATTTTATATTCAGCATTGATTTTCATTGGATAAAGTAAATTCTCGTTCAAACTAACATCAAAATCGAATTAGGAAATAATATATTATATGAAGTAAAAAAATAAATGTAAAAGGGAATTAGCAAGTGTTAGAAACAACCTTCTCAAATACAGAACAGCGTTAGTAGTTCATGAACAATCGATTAAATCCACTTCGATTGCCTTTTTCGTTTTCTGTTTCCGTTTTTTACCCGAAAACGGTTAAATGCAAAGGAGCTAAAGCAGAATATAGAGTGTAAACACGTTTGTGAGTTACGCCTTGTTTCAGCATGGTACAATTTGTCCGAAAAGTCCTGAACCGTCAACTTCGAATTGTGATAGAAGGGAAGCAAAGCATGACATATGAATATGGGTTGCACACAAATAAAATGTCTTCCTTCGGGAGAAGGCGGGGGTGGGGGGAATCCGAGGAATTCCAATACTTCACATTCCGGTATCTAATGTTGCAAATTAGAGAATGAAGAATACTTCAAGGTCTGTGCTTTGTGCTAAAAGACAAGCGCATTGGAGACAAGGCCAAAGAGAAGTGCTCAATTAGCCTCACTCTGGCATAGGATCAAGAAAACAAGCATTCTGATTCGAATTGTCATTCAATTGATGTGTCAATATGGACGTCAAAAACAGCAAGATATTGAAAAGTTAGCAGTCGAATCGGCGAGTTTAGGGCAGAAGTGTAATGAAAATATTTTCGGAACTGTGTATTACGAAGCCAAAAATAAACGACCATTTACTGATCACGAATTATTGATTCAACCAGTAAAGTTTAATGGTGTACATGTAGAACAAATCCCCTTTACCATTGACATTTTGACAATCATTTTTTTTTTTTCAGAATGACTTAATAGGAAATTAAAAAACATAAGCTCCTTCCCTCTCAGAAATATAGCTAGACACAATGTCCCATTTATTTTTAGTCTTTTCTAAATCTAATTGAGGATTGAAGTTTTCAATAACGGTGTCGGTGGACCTGTAGATTGACAAGCAACCAATTAATTGGATAATCTAGCCACACATCTACAGATGCTTCTGTGCGCAACTTTAGTTCGTCTTTATACAGCTTCCTTCTAAATCCGTGTTTTCTTTGATTGAGATACCTTCTCAATTTCCACATTCTTCACTCATATGGGCAGCATTGTAACACAACAAATATGTCGAAACTCTGTACTGGAGTTTTTGAAACACTCCCCTACATTTTTACTGTTGGTCAGGAGCGAGAAGCACAACTGCTTTGCACTCCGCTTTAATTATGCAAGTGAATATTAAAAAACAAATTTAAAATGAAATTCGCCTTTTGACACAGGACCGCATGAGAATATATTTTCTACAGTTTTAAACGGCCGCTTCTTTTTTTACCATGATTTTCAAACTTAACTGACATAAAATGTTAATTCCCATCTTTTGGCCAAGTTTGGTTCTAAGTGGTTAATAATGGCAAGGGTGTAGATGACTGCCCCGCTCTGTGATGAATATTAACAAACTAACCGAACCAAACCTAACCTTACCTAACCTACCCTAAACTAACCTACCCTTACGTAATCTGGAAGCTATTCATTCAGTTTAGAATCCAAACAAACCAAATATAACCTAACATTTAGACCTAAATCACGAGGGGGGTCAGCCATCTACTCCCTTCCCTTAATAATTGCCGATTTTACATATTTTTGAAATGTTAGAACGACCATCAGTTTGAAAGTTTTCGTCCGATCATGCTGACAAATGAACTCGTCCGAGATATTTAGATAACAAATTTTTGTACTAAGTTTGGTTTCAATGCCTTAATTTATTGCTGTTTTGTAATTCACAAAAAAAAATTTTCACGAGAAAGATATTTGAACTGAGGATAGTTTTCGAGTCAGTTTGAGCCGATCCGAGAAAGTACATACTTTTCGAAATTCCGACATAAGGGTCTCTGCAATAGGCAATAGGTAGCTTTCTAAAGGAATCTACAGGGGTTGGACAAAAAAATCTAAAACGTTTGAAAAAGTGTGAAAATCATACCTAGTATGGTGTGGGGCCTCCTTTTGCGTCCAAAACAGCTTGGATCCGACGTGGAATGGACGTATACAGCTCCTGAATCGTGATGTGTGGAATGTTGTACCATTCGTCCTCTAAAACATGCTCCAGTTCCTTAAGGGATGATGGTGGAGGGTAATGAGACCGAACACGCCTTTCTAACACAGACCACAATGGCTCAATGATGTTCAGATCTGGTGACTGTGGGACTCATCGGAGTGTGATAGCTCCTGGTCATGCTCCTCAAACCATGATTGCACCGTTTTTGCAGCGTGACAGGGTGCCAAATCATCTTGGTAGATGCCATCACCATCCGGAAACAATGTTTGGGCCATGGGTAGAACCTGGTCCCCCAAAATGGCCTCATACGCCTTAGCATTCATCATTCCATGCAGGGCTATGATGGGTATATATTAATAGTTGTCATGATAGGAATTTGTAGGTAGTAAGTAGTAAATACGTTAAGCGATTATATTTATTTATTAATTTTATTTTTAAACAGGCGCAACGCCATCCATAAAGTTTCATTAATTGATTTTACTTATATCTTGGTACAGCTGTAAATGTAAATTACCTTGACAAGTGTAAATGGAATAAGAAAATATGGTTACATGTATTGCAATTGGCTGTACTGCCAGAAGTGCAAAGAAAGCTCCAGGAATTACTTTGCACAAGTATGTAAAGTAAATATTTATAATTGTTGCTCTATAATTCTAGTCAATAAATATTTTGTAGTCTATTATCTGTTATTTATAATATTAATATCATTGTAACAGAAACAAAGAGACCTTAGTTTTAAGCAGCTCAAGGCTTGTTTCCTCATGGGTCATATTAATAGAGCTATATCTTCCACGAAGTGCCAACTTAATATTTATGTCGTTAGTTAAACGTTTTCTCCTGTAGGACTGTAGATGATGATGATGCATTGTTCTACCCGAAGGCATGTCTCTGACCAAAGGTCCCTGGCCAAGGTGAACCCGTGGTGGTTTGCCATTGCTTTCTATGGTGATACTGACATCCTACGGACGGGACCTATAGTTTAACATGGGATCCGAACCACTCGTGTCTCAACGGAAATTGAACCCATCACCCCTTGATTATAAGGCGACAAAAGCGTAATCACTCATCCACTGGGAACACTCATCTATACATTTAAAAGCGAAATACCTCTGACTGACTGACACACTAATCAACGCACAGCGAAAACCACTGAAGCTAGAACCATGAAATTTGGGCAGTATGTTCCTTTTATGATGTAGAGGCGTACTAGGAACGGAGTTCACAAAATTCGAGCCTCGAAGGGGATAAATGGGGTGAGCGGTAAAGTATGCGAAATTAAATCCAAAGAGATTTTAAAATAATTTTAAACCGTGCGAAGAAAGGCAAATTTCAACTATTGTCTATAAGAGAACTACAAATGTAGTAGGACTTCTCCTAATATCGTACTACTCAGTTACATGCATACTTGTTCACCTAAGTCAATTCCTAAAGACGCTAAGTTTGCTGTTCAATTTATTTCTTCTTCATTTGTACTCGTGCAGTTTCTTCTTCGTTTCAGCTTTAATGAACTTGGCTTTAGTTCGTTTGCTATTTCCTTTACACTGGCAGCTCACACATCATCCATCCAGAAATTTTCAGTCTTGAATGTTTTTGGTTAAGGTACATGAATCATGAGAAAAAAGGTGTATAAATTTATCTATAGTATTTGTTGGCATATTTAAGAATATCAAAGCGAACCCGATTTTAAGTAGATTTAAAAAAATAATCGAAATCTACCTATTACAGTCACAACTTCCGGAAAATTTCTACATAGTTTTCGTTGCATGGTCCGCAGTCCACAAAACCATGGTCAGTTAAAAAGTCTATATACTGTATATATATATATATATATGTATCACAAATAGTTATATTTATATATATAACAAATTTGTGGTCATGAAAACTACCGTAATTTTGTTTAAATCTCTCCCAAACTTTGGCATAAAATGTGTAGGTACAAAATCTCGGTCGTTTTCGTTAATGTGCATGATCGGACTATGGACGTCGAAAGACCCTTCGTACGACACCAGTTTCAACGTTGTACCTCAATTTGGTGTTGAGATATATTCAAATAAAGAAGCACAGTTGTACAAATTTTTGGACAATTTTCGAAAATTCGAACGGCCATAACTCTAAACCTAATAGGCACAGAGGATTAAAATTTGGTATTTTTCAATTTAGCTATGGTATCTTCCTGTAACGTAAATCTGAGAATATGAGGGAAAAAGATGTGTTGAGTTGATATGGAATGAC